>PVIH01006372.1:0-111986 GCA_004025045.1 Sigmodon hispidus
TGATTTAATAAAAATTAGAAATTGTTAAAAGACTCAAATAGGACTGAAGAAATAGCTTAATCGGGGAACCCCAAGAGCTCTGGAAGAGTACCCAGTCCTCTTAACTGCTGAGTCATCTCTTCAGCCCCTGAGAGGAAATTATTCTTGCTGACCTTTAACTTCTGATCCTACTGCATCCACTCCCAAGAGCAGAAACTACAAACCAGGGTCTCACTATGTTGTACTGGCTGGCCTCAAACTCAAACGATGTCTCTGAGTACACCAAAGGGAGATCCATTCATCCCCGTTGAGCCCTTCCTGATACTTAGCTTCTCTGGATCTTTGGACTGTAGCATGATTATCCTTTACTGTATAGCTAATAGCCACTTACAGTTTGGTTCTATGGTGGATTCCAGTGACAGGTTTTCACTTATTGAACCATTCCTGCATCTCTGGGATGAATCTTACTTGATCTTGGTGGATGACCTTTTTGATGTGTTCTTGGATTCCATTTTTAAAGTATTTTATTGAGTATTTTTGCATCAATGTTCACAATGTAATTCTCTTTCTTTTTTGAATCTTTGCATGACTTGGGTATTAGGTTTGTGACTGTGGCCTTATAAAATTTGGCAATGCTAAAAAAAATAGCTTAATCAGAGTACTTGCCTAGCATATGCAAGGTCCCGGGTTCAGTCCTCAGCACTGAAACAAAACAACAAACACTGGGGTTCTTATCAAATTGGAGGTCACAGCTTGCGCCCCACACTAGGTTCAGCCACCCTCAGTAAGCCAATTAAAAGAACCAAATAAAGAGATTTATTCAATGTGAAATTTGTTCAATGTGGCCAAATTGGGAAGAAGGACAAAGAGATCCAGCAAACACTCCAAATCCATCATGAAGTGCTGAAGTCAGATTAAAGTTTAAACAGAAGACCAAAGATATGCATATCTAAGCAGTCTCGATCAAGGTATGGGCCCATGCACCATAGATCCAATATTGGCTTGGGCTTCAGTTTTATTTGGCAAGATGGTCTAACAAGTTGTTAGAACTGTGGGGAAAATTTCTTCCCAGGGGACAAGTTCCCTTCTTTCTCACAAAATAAGATACCATGGGGGAAATTTCTACTTCTTTGAAGTCCATTCTTTCAATAGTCTGATAATCAAAAATTAGAGATACAATTATCTCTTTAGAATATCTTCATTTCTCCCAGGTACCTTATATGGCTTATCTAACTGGCAATATAGATGATCAAAATGTAATCTTGAGTGTTTCCCAGAACTAGATGAAATGCTAGAGCCAGCCAAGTATTTGGCCAACTATCTATGTCTATGAATCCCTCAAAATCCCCAGGGCTTAAAAATAGGAACAACTAAGGATGTGAATCTATCTATTTTTATTTCTGGTTATGTGAAGGAAAGCACTAGATGTCATATTTTCCAAGAAGATACAACAAATATTCACATAATTTACAACCCTCTATTCTTACTTAGATCTGTGCCAATAGGCTTTTTTCTCCTTTTTTGGATAACAGTTTTATTGAGATATCAATCACATATTAGGCAACTCAGCCACTTAATATTTGTAATTCAATTATTTTCAGTGTATTAAAAAGTCTTGGGCATTCATCACCACTTTCAATTTTCAGAACATTTCATTACCCCAACAGGAAATTCCATACCCCATTCTGGCAACCACCAATGTGTTTTCTTTCTGCATGGAGATGCCTATGGTAGATAGTTCAAGTAAATGGAATCACACAATATGTGTGCCATTTGCATGCCTTCTTTCATGTAGAATTGTGTTTTCAAGGTTTATCCATGTTTTAGGATTATTACTACTGCATTTGGTTTTATGCCTAAATGTTTGTACTGCAAGGCACAGCATTTTGCATATCTATGCACTTTTAGATAGCATTTGGAGGAATCTATTTGTTGGCTAATCTGAATAATACTGTTATAAACATTCATGCGTAAGTTTTTGCATGAACACGTTTTTACACTTTTTAAAGAATAGAACGATCATGTAGAAAATGCGTGTTTAACCCATTTCAAGCATTAGGTGTGTCATAAACAGAATGTCAATTCTTAATTCTCAAAATGTAAATGGTCTACTTGAATTATTCATAATCCATTTCAATACTGCACCTGCATCCCAGTTACTAATATGTATCATGATAATCTAGTTCTGCTCAGAGGAGAAAACAAATTATTATTAGCCCTCTCATGAATAGAACTAGGCTACTGAAAAATGCCACACCTAACCAAAACTGTACATACATTTTGGATAAAGTAGCAACTGAATATTATCATTTTTTATTTTATGTTTATGAATGTTTTGTTGCATGTATGTCTGTGCATCACTTATTTACCTGGTACCCACAGAGACTGGAAGTTGAGTATTCTGGAACTGGAATTACAGACTGTTGTGAGCTACCATATGAGTGCTGGGAATTGAACTAAGGTTTCCCACTGGGTCATCACTCCAGGAACAGAACTATTATTGAGCTTACAAACTGTTCTCTTTTTGTTTAATTCGACCAGACGTCTTCGTCTTCACTCGGATAAATCTGAAAAGTGATGAAAACTCTACTGATTTTGTTTCGGCTGTTATTTTTAGGAAAACATTAAAAGAAGTAGTTAATCTTAAACATGTTTTAAAACCTTCTTTCAATATACTTCTGCCCAAGCAGCTTTCTTAATTTCCTGGAGTGCTGCCTGAATAACTCCCTTCCCAGAGCATTCTCAGAGATGTGCTAGAGTCATTCTTAAACAGAATATACAGAAGCTAGCCAGATTCCTTTACAGCTGAAATCTTCTATTTTTTCCAACCCATACTCCAACTAGAGCACAAACTTTTCGTCTTCACCTCAACTACAAACTCCATTTGTCATAATTATATCACCCTTGAGAGAAGAGGGAGAAGTGGAAGGCAGAGTAGAAAAGACTTGTTCTGGGTTAGCTTGGCACAATGGAGACAATCAATGCCTCTAAAGAAAATCTTGGGGCTGGAGAGATGGCTCAGAGGTTAAGTTGAACCTCAACTTCTCAGTAAGCTGTTTAGGTTACATCTGTCTCCTGTCATAGAAAGGAATCAATCGTAGGGGAATCTCTTGTTTCACTAGCGTTTTATCATAGGATTTCGTTAAAGTAGAGCTTTACACAGAAAATGCAAACTTAAGAGAGCTGCAAAGCACTTTACTATTGGATAAGATGAGAGTGTTTGTGATCCATTTTTCAAATTTTCTGCACTAAATGTAGAGGATTGCCATGATACCATTGCTCATTGGGGTTAATCCAGGGGCCATCTGGGTCTTTAGCTTTTTAAAATTAGCACCCAGCTGATAAAATAAGACTTATCAGACTTCATGTGTGATGAGCAAAGCAGTTTTAGAAACATGGCAGATAATCAGTAGAAGTTTGTGTTTTACTGTATTTTAGAGTTATAGTTGGGAGAACAGTATTAAAACAAAGCGAACCTTAACAAATTGAATCGTAAAACTCTCTTAAAAACAAAATTGTAATCTGAAATTCTAGTTGAGGGGCTGTGGAGAATAATTGCATAGTTACAAGCACTTCTTGTTGCAGAGCACTCGGGTTCAATTCCCAGTATCCACAGGACAGCTCACACCCATCTGTAATTTCAGTTCTAGATGACCTGATACCCACTTCTGACTTCCTCAAACACCAGGCATGTACATGGTATGCAGACATACATGTAGCCCAAACATCTATACAAATAGATAAATAAACTCTTTTTTAAAAAGAATACAAGGAAGAACTTGGCATGCTTTAAAAACCTAGGTGAACATAATATTTTTTTGAGACAGAATCTGTCTCAGTTTGTAGGCCTGGCTGGCCTTGAACTCAGAGTTAGGCCTTCCTCTACCTTTGCAGCACTGGAATGGAAGGTATGTACCACAATGCCCAGTTGTAACAAAGTTTTGATATAAGATGATTCCTCCCAGATGCTTGTATTTGTGTGTCTGAGACAGCAATGACTCTTTATTCACAATGAACAAGTTGTGATATGTCACTATCAACTTTAAGGCCAGACATTCTTCCTTAGACTATTATAGAATCTTAAAAGCTAATGTTCATCTTACAACTAGTTTCTTAGTTTATTTTTTCCAGATCATATAACTTATATATATATTTATTATGATAAAAATCTAGAAAATGGGTCTGGAGAGATGGCTCAGAGGTTATGAGCACTGACTGTTCTTCCAGAAGTCCTAAGTTCAATTCCCAGCAACCACAGATAGATGGTGGCTCACAACCATCTATGATGACATCTGGTACCCTCTTCTGTATATTGTATGCATAATAAACAAATCTTTCAAAATTTAGAGAATGGTATAGACTCTTTTCATAACTAGTTCTATTGGTAGGAATGTGGAGGATAATTACTGTGGCATATTTTGTGACAACAAAATCCTAGAAATAACAGCAATATCTATTACAAGAGAGAATAGTTTAATTACAGTATCTCCATGCTGTGGAATGTAATGAGCAGATTAAAAAGTATCATTAATTTAAATGGTCCAATATAGAATAATTTCCATGGATTTCTTTACAATTAAATTGCATCTTTATCACAACCAGACATTATTCTTCCCTTGGAGAGGCTGAATCTTGATTGCTTTTAGTAAAGTACATAGTCTTAACTCAGAGCTAAGGAGACAACTTGGACAAGGAAATCTACAAAGTAAAACCATATTTTCTCTTTGTGACTATAGACAGTTTTCCTTTTATCTATGTAAATTTCCACATGTACACTTCTTTTTTCTTTTGGCTAGGATGTTCTATTTATGTTTTTACTCAACTAACACAAATGTAAAATTAAACTATATAATAGTCCAGGGTTTTTGTGTTTGTTTGTTTTGAGACAGGGTTTTTCTGTGTAGCCCTGGCTGTCCTGAAACTTGCTATGTAGACCAGGCTGGCCTCAAACTCACAGAGAATAGCCCACTTCTGTCTCCTGGGTGCTGGGATTAAAGGTGTGCACATGCCCCTGCTACATTTCTTGACTATTGTGAATAGGAGTGCCATAACTATGGGGATGTAGATGATTTCTCCTTGACTGACTGCTTTTATTCTCTTTGGCTATATTCCCAGGAATGAAATTGCTGGATCATATGGTGGTTCTATTTTTGAGTTTTCAGCAACCTCCATACTGTTTTCCATAATGGCTGTGCTAATCTACATTCCCACCCACAGTGTGTAAGGGTTCCCTCTTCTCCACATACTTATACTCTTTACTCTTTTTTATAGCCATTTTTAAAGAAATGAAGTGATGCCTCATTGTGACTACTGTCTCTATGCTGTAAATATTGCCAAGAAAAGTTAAACCTAGTCAATCTATAGTTTGTATACCTAAAAAGTAAAGTAAAAATACATGGGAGAAAATAATTTAAAACTGAATTTCTGAAAATATTCTTGTATTTGAAACATAAAGAATATATGACTAGCCAGAGAGATGGCACAGCTGATAAAGGCACTTGCTGCCAAATTGATGACCTGAATTTATTCCCTGGACCACATAGTAGAAAGAGAGAACTCATTCTCATAGTTGTCCTCTGACCACCCTACTCCCCTCCACACACACACAAATAAATAAATGTAACTTAAAAGAAGAAATGAGAGAGAAGGGACAGAAGGAAGGAGAGAGAGAGAATGCACTGGATAAAAATGTCAGACAAGAATATGGTGCTGAGAGGTGGCTCAGAAGTTAAAAGCACTAGCTTCTCATGCAGAAGATCCAAGCTTATTCCCTGCCAACTACACCAATAGGCTCACAACCATCTGCAACTTTAGTTCCAGTGTGCCCCACACCGTCTTCTGGCCTCTGTGGGCACCAAACATATATGTGGTGCAATACATGCATTCAGAAACTCACACGAACACTTAATACAAAAATAAAAAACAAGTCTTAGAAGGAATATATTAGAAGGCATTTTTTAAAAAGTCATCAGACTATTTATTGCTTCTGGGGTGTAGGGCTCAAGAGCTCTTGGTGGGATGGGTACATTTCCTCTTCACTACCACAGGCTTCTGGCTCCGAAGGATGGCACTGGCCCTTTGGATGACCGCCATGCACAGATCGGGGCGGTACTTGTTCTTTCAGATCATGGGCCTGATGCTGCTGAGGGTGGCCCGAGCGTTCTTGTTGATGGTGGTCTTTACGTAATTAGTGGCTGGTTTTCGCTGACCAGATCTGCGTTTCATGACCACCGCAACGTCTTTGCCTTCGGCCGCCGCCTCCACTTCCACAGTATTGTGGTGAATCAGCCGGTTGTATTGAAAGGAATTGGGGGCCTTCAGATTATTGGGTTCGGTGCTGTACGTGTGCTTATTCCTCTTGATCAGAAAACTGGAGCAGTTCTGAACGACCATCCATTGCAGAGGCACAGGCATGGCAGTGGCTCCTCTCCCTATGGCGGCCAGAGATTGAAAGAGCAGCAATTGTTTTATAAAAATAAAATTTTTAAATAAAGGAGAAAATCTCTAAAGATTTTCTTTTTTAAAAAATATTTATTTATTTATTTTGTATACCGTGTACAGAAGAGGATGTCAGATCTCATTATAGATGGTTGTGAGCCACCCTGTGGATGCTGGGAATTGAACTCAGGACGTCTGGAAGAACAGTCAGTGCTCTTAACCTCTAAGCCATCTCTCCAGCCCCAAGATTTTCTTTAGAGGCATTGATCCCCTAGAACTGGAGTTACAGACAGTTATGAGTCACTATATGGGTACTGGAACCAACCCTGGTCCTCTTCAAGAGCAGTAAAGGCGGGGCTGAAGAGATGGCTCAGCGGTTAGGGTACCGTCTGCTCTTCCAGGGGACCTGGGTTCGATTCCCAGCACCCACATGGCAGCTAACAACTGTCTGTAGTTCCAGTTCCAGGCAAACACCAAGGCAAATGAATAAATAAATAAAGTTTTAAAAAAAAGAGCAGTAAAGGCTCTTACAATTGAGTCATCAATGACCATAATTTTATATAAGATTATAACAAGATTAAATGGCAAAGCACTTACAAACAATATATAAGTTTTTGAGTTTGATCAAACATCACAAAAATAAGTCACTACCTGGTTTTGAAGCTATGGAGAGACTGACACACTCATACCTTGTCAGTGCAGATGTGTAATGACGACATACTCATTTTGGAAAAAAAATTAGAGGTCTCAAAGATTAAATATAAACTTGATATGTGACCTAGAGGGTCCATTCCTTTGAGTCTATCACAGTGAAACAAAATATATGAGCATATAAAGAAAAAGAGTACTAAGTAAATAAGGCAATGGACCACAAAATATCCTGCCTGCAATTGCTAAAAGCAGCATAATTCATGTTATTCAAAATATGAAAAAATGTATGTGGCTATCAAATGTTGACTGAATAAAGAAAATACAGTATTCTGGACAGTGTACTGTCTTTAAAAAAAAAATCAATATGTGATTTAACACTGCTGAACTTCCAGAACATTGCTTTGCACTAGGTAAAAAAAAACCCACATAAAAATAGCATATATTTTAGAACCTCTTTGTTGTATAATGTCACAAATAGACAAGTAGAGAGAAGGATAGGAAGTAGATGGGTAAGCAAAAAGGAATGGTATAGACCTGTAATCTCAGCACAGGGAAGCCGAAGCTAGCCTGTAAGTAGAGAGCCTCCGCCTCACAAAAGGTGATTCTAGTGAACTAGGCTTAGTGGCTAAGGTGAATAAGTTAGGATTACTAAAATATAAAAGATTTTTAGGGTAATAAGAGTATCTCAAATTCATTATAGTGCTGACTATGCAACATCACACTAAAAGCACCAAATTAGATGATTGACATCAAAACATGGCAGAAGGGGCAGGCAGATCTCCAAATTTGAGGCCAGACTGGCCTATAGAGCTAGGTCCAGGACAGCCAGAGTTATACAGAGAAACTCTGTCTTGAAAATGAGCACAGGCTGTGAAGTTTTGACAACAAGATATCACTGTAGCCCAGTGACAGACAGCACTAAATACCCTCATCTCTTCTTTTAAAACTTGTTTCTTTTTTAACTTATTTTTTTATTTGCCTTGGTGTTTTGCCTGGAACCGGGAACTGGAACTACAGACAGTTGTGAGCTGGGTATTGAACCCTAGTCCTCTGGAAGAGCAGTCAGTACTCTTAACTGCTGAGCCATCTCTCCAGATCCATACCCTCCTCTCTTATGTAAGTGAGTGAAAAAATCCCAATCCCAGCTCCTCCTTCAAGAGGCACTGAGCATTCGAATTTTTCAAAGGCAGCCTGGAGGACTGGCTTCATCTTCCACAGAACCTGGATGTATCTGGCACATTCTTGATGTTTGAGAGGCCCTGGTGACAAGACCAGGGCCCCTGCCCACCCCAGCACAGCTCAGTGAGCAGAAATAAGAACATAAGTCATGCCAATAGTCTAGAAGACCTACTTGAGAACACTAAAGGAGTTATAAAATACGTGTTATTTGTGTGTTGTGTTGGTCACCCACTGTAGTGTTCTGGAGGGTTACCCACTTTGTAGAATATATTGGAGACTCCAGAAAAACAAAAACAAACAACAGCAAATCCTTCTAAATGGAAATGTAATCACACAAAAGAGAAGAGGAGGGCAGATAGTGTGGGAGCATGGGAGTGGTACCCTGAGGAGATAAATGAATGGAAAAGGGTTAGGAGACATTCAGAATCTCTGTTCAAACTGAGGGATAAAAATTCCAGCCTGGTGGTGGGCTGGTACATGCTTTAATCCGAGCACTCATAAGACAGAGTCAAGCTGAGTTCAAGGCCAGCCTGGTCTACAGCATGAGTTCCAGGACAGCCAGGGTTACACAGAAACCATGACACAAAAAATAAAAATAAAATAAAAAAGTTTTCTGCATTTACCATGACAGTCCATGAAAAGGGAAACTCTAACAAACATACATAAACACTAATTATAAAGAAAAATTGGAGGCTAGAGAGATGGCTCAGCAGTTAAGAGCACTCTGGCTGTTCTTCCAGAGGACCTGAGTTCGATTCCCAACAACTACATGGCAGCTAACAACTGTCTATAATTCCAAGATCTGACACTCTTACACAGTTATACATGCAGGCAAAACACCAATTCATATAAAATAAAAATAAATATTTAAAAACAGAAAAAGAAAAATCAAGAGATGTACAAGCATGCCACTCTAAAATGACTCAAGACTCCAAAAATCAATTTATTTGTATTTTCAATTTTTTTTGGTTTTTTGAGTCAGGGTTTTTTTTGTATGTGTTTGAATGTGTGTGTGTGTGTGTGTGTGTGTGTGTGTGTGTGTGTGTGTGTAACAGTCCTGACTGTCTTGGAACTCACACTGTACATCAGGCTGGCCTTGAACTCAGAGATCTGCCTTCCTCTGCT
Source organism: Sigmodon hispidus (assembly GCA_004025045.1). NCBI lineage: Eukaryota > Metazoa > Chordata > Mammalia > Rodentia > Cricetidae > Sigmodon > Sigmodon hispidus. The sequence goes on from PVIH01006372.1 coordinate 9,373, forward strand.
TCCCAAGTGCTGGGACAAAAAGCAATCTTAATGAAGAAGTAGAGTTGATCACAATTACAGAACCACTGTATGCATGTAAGGATATTCAGAAAACAGCAAGAAAAGGTCAAAAGTTTATCCAAAGAAACTGCAGGAAGTCTGAAGAAGGAAACAGTCACCTCTATAATGGAAACCTAACAGAACAAAAATATGACGAATCAAATGACACCAATACTAAGACACATTAACTCAAACTGTCAAAGTCAATTCAAAGAGGATTTTGAAAGCTCCAAGAAAAAGTAACTTTTTTGTGTTAACAAAGGAACTCTGTAAAACTATCTGGTCTACAAGGGAGTGACATTATGTATTTAAAGTGCTGGAAAAACTGAGGAGGCAGAGGAAAGAGGATTGCCACAATTTCAGAGCCAGCATGTGTTTTATATTGAGTAATAAGCCAGCCTAGGAGACACAACAATATCCTGTTACAAAGAAAAATGCTGAAAGATATTGCATGAATTCTATTTAGTATTACACTAAAACCATGGAGGCAGATATTGAGGAAGAGCTGGAATATCAGAGAGGGGAAACAAACCTCAGTCAATTCTCCCCCAGCCAACTTCTCAGGCCAAACAGGTTAGGTCCTATCTTCCCCGATCCTCAGCCTGACTGGTTGAAGCCTCAGACAGAATGGCTGAACTTCTCCCTTCTCCTGTCTTATATTTCTTTCCCTGGTCAGATATTTTACTTCCTGATTCAACTTTTCTAGAGCTAGGATTAAAGGCGTGAGCTACTACTACCTGGCTGTTAGGCCTTGAACTCAGAGATCCAGATGGTAATAGCATTAAAGGCATGGGTCACCACTCCCTGACCTTTCTGACTTGGCTGTGGGTGATTCGGTCCTCTGATATTCCAGACTATTTTTATTAAATAAAGAATATATGCAAAGAAAGAAGAAAGGTGCCTATGAGCAACACTATATTCATCAATTGTCTTTCAACCTTATAGCACAAGTAAGGGCTGGAGAAATGGCTCTGTGGTTAAGAGCACTGGTTGTTCTTTCAGAGGACACAGGTTCTGTTACCACCACTCACATGGTCATTCACAATCACTTGCAAACTCCACTTCCAGAGAATATGAGACCCTCTTCTGGTCTCCATGGGGAAGCAAACACACAAGTGCTGCACAGACACGCATTCGGGCAGACACCATATATATAAAATTAAAAATAAAATAAAGGACAGATAGAGACTTTCCAATATGAACAAAAACTCAGAGTTCATCACCATGATACTTGACAATAGAACTAAATTACTTCTTAAAGTTGAACCAAAGGATAATAAACTCAGAGATCCACCTGCCCCACCCCTCCTGCCTACCAGCTGCTGGGATTAAAGGTGTGAGCCAACATTGCTGGGCTATGAAATTCTTAAACAATAAAAAATAATTTTCAGTATATCAAGGATTGGTGAGATGAGTCAGAAGGAAAAGCCTGGTGGGTTGACTTAGATACCTGAAACCTATGTAAAAGTGAAGGTAGAGAACCCACTCCACAAACTTACCTTCTGACCTTCACATACACACTGGAGACATGGGCATACACAAACACACTTCATCCATGCACAGTGATAGTATCTTTTTCATTTACAAAAGTATCTCAACAAAAAAATAATTAGTGAGGCAAAATAATCCAGTAAGAGGGGACTTGAGACATGGCTCAGTGGTTAAGAGCACTGACTGACTGTTCTTCCAGAGGACCTGAGTTCGATTCCCAGCTAACAACTGTCTGTAATTCCAAGATCTGACACCCTTACACAGTTATACATGTAGGCAAAACATCAATTCACATAAAATAAAAAATAAAAATATTAAAAAAAGAATCCAGTAAAAGATGAAAATGGGCAAAATTAGAGCAGAGCTAGTTCATCACTGGTCACTCCAGGTCCTGGGAGTCCCTCTTCTGAATTCCAAGGACACCTATGTATATGCTCACACTGATGCATACACATAATTTTTAAACATAGAAAATAGTAAAAAAAAAAAAAAAAAGAGTGAAAGTATGTTTCCCCTATCAATAATGTCTTTAAACGTAAAAGGATTGATCTCCATAATATACTTGAGACATCAAGTAAAACTGAAGGAGAGCTCAGTGTCAATAAACTGGTTGTGTTACAAGCATGAGAGGGAGTGGCATGTGGGGCTGAGAGTGGGTCCAAACCTCTGGTCTAGACCGGAAAGTCCAGGCCAGAAACAAATGACAACATCTTCTGGCCTAAGACACTAGCCCCACATCCTAATTTAGCTTTTAATAATCTTGATTAATGTTCCCTTCCACATCATACCAGTCCATTACACTGACGACACTATCCTCATTGAACCTAATGAATGAGCTGTTGCCACTACTCTAAACTTATTGGCGGACATTCTCACGTCAGAGGGTGGAAAATAAATCTAATGAAAACTCATTAGCCTTCTATCTCTAGAAAATTGTAAAAGGTTCAGCTAAATGAAGCATGTTGAGACATTCCTCCTAAGTGAAGGATGTATTATTGTTCCTAGTTACCCCTAAACTCAGAAAAGAGGAACAATGTGTTCTGGGCCTCATTGAGTTTTACCGGCAATGTGTTTATAACATTGATTTGTTATAAGTTACTCTTTTCTTGGACAAAATTATCCAGCATATACAAAGGTGCTTGAAGATAGAAAAGCTGTTCAATGTTTTTGGCACACCCTTATAGTGAATTTCAGTTCAGGCCTTTAGGTTTTGAGAGAAGAGCCCTGTCTTGCTGGGCAGATAACTTCTTTCCTTGGACAGATAGTAACTTAACTTAATTCTAATAGGCCTTAGTAAAGTTTGGGGGTTTGAGTAAGTAAAGTAACTAAAGTTTAACCATGGGCCATCCTATTACCTTGCAACCTAAGCTGTCCATCATGAGCTAAACTGGATGTTGTCTGACACATAAAACATCAATCAGTGCACACAGCAACATTATAGCATCAAATTTTAGTGGCATATATGGTCAAATCAAGCCCAGAAGGCACAATCACATCATATAAAAAGAATGGTGGAAATATCCATGCTATGGAACACTGTCTTCTCTACCCCTCAGATTCTATCTATAATGTCAATGGCTATTGTACCAGGGTTTTTCTTTTGGGCCACTAACCAGTTCCCAAATTATGACCTTGAAACTCATTGTTGGTTTTGAATGCTCAAGATAGCATAACGTAAATTAGCTTAAGCTAATTTTACTTAAATTAGCCTATTACTCTTTATCTATATTAATTTTACTTAAATTAGCCTATTACTCTTTATCTATATTAATTTTACTTAAATTAGCCTATTACTCTTTATCTATATTTTGCCTCAGGGATTTGTACTTCTCCTTCCTTTTGTATATCTTACTTTCATTGCTTCTCAAGTCTGTCCGTGTGGCAGCTGCCTGACTTCTGACCCTGTGCATCTCCCTAGGTCTTGCCTCCTCTTTCTTCTCTCATTTCTCCTTCTCTCTCATTCCTAGATTTTTCCTATTTATTCTGTCTGCCCACCAGCCCCGCCTATCCCTCTCCTGCCTAGCTTTTGGCTGTTCAGCTTTTTATTAGACCAATCAGGTGCCTTGGACAGGCAAGGTGAGACAAATGCAACACATATTTATATAATTAACAAATGCTGCATAAACAAATGTAGCACATCTTTACACAGCAGAAGTAATATTCTGCAGCATAAACAAATGTAATATACCTTTGCCTAGTTAAAATAATATTTCACAACAGGATATTCCTTACTGTATTATTACTTCTCTTATTGCTGTAGTAAAACACTTGTCAAAAAGAACTTCAGAAAAACAGCATTTATTTTGGTTCACATTTTAGCACTGTAGTCCATTATGATGAGGAAAGTAAGGCAATGAGAATATCTCTGGCTGAGGCAGCAAAGGCTTGAGGCAGATGGTCACAATGTATACACAGTAGGAAGCAGAAAGAGATGCATACTGACTGGTACTCCAATCACTTTCTCTTTATTGTTCAATCTGGAAGCAGAGTGCAAGGAATGGGCCACCCACATTCAAGGTAGATCTTCTCACCTCAGTTTAACTGTCCAGAAATTTCTTTATAAGCATGGCCAGAGATTTGTCTTCCAGGTGATTCTAAATGCAGTCTACTAGACAGTGGAGATTAACTATCTCAAGTCTACTCCTTGTCAACCAAGCACATAACTTTCAAATTGTAATCTTGCACTCTGCCTCCTCATAGGCTCATACCTATCTCATAAAGCAAAACTCGTTTCTTCCAATTTCAGAAGTCCCCACAATCCTGATATTGTTTGAAATCCAAAGCCTTTTTGAAGATTCAATACAACTCTTACTTGTGAGCCTTGTAAAAATAAAACTCAAGCTACAAACTTCCAATACACAATGACATAGTATAAATATCTCCATTCTAAAAAGAAGGAATAAGTCCATAGCAAGGAGAACTCAGGTCAAGGCAATACCAGAGGAACCCCATAGGGAAAACCCCAAACTCTATGGCTCTGTGTCCTGGATCTGGAGCTGCTGGTAGTATCATTCTAAGCTACAATCACTACAGAAAACCCATGCCTCCTGATCTTCTGCCTATACTATACATAGCCCCTCTCTTGGGCCAGCTCTACTCTGTGCTTGCAGCTTTTCTCAGCAGACATTTGATAGTCCTGGCATCATCAGCATCCTAAAATCTCCATTGCTACTTAGGCTTCACCTTCACAGCTTGTGCAGTGGTTCTGCAGTCTCTTCTTGCAGGGAATTCCCTACCACAGCTTACCTCCCCTCACTGGTTTCTGGAACCTCAGGAAAGTCTCCATGACTCCTTCACTCTTGCATCTTTCTTGCCTGTAAATTCAGTATCATAAAGTTGAGTATGCCATGTTCCATTGCCAGCTTCAGAAGTATCTGGTCCCCAGTGGTCTCAATAAACCTTTGAGGCTGATCTAGGGAAACATTTTCATAGGTAGCCATTTTGGAGGAGAAAATTATTGTGGCAACAATTTGACTGTAACTAAAGCTTTCTCCTTTCAAATAAACTTGCAATTTCACAATTAAGAGCCCTTGATGAACTCTTTCAGGTCTTGGCTCCAAGATGACCAAAAAAAGAAGAAACAACGGCCGTGCCAAAAAGGGCCGTGGCCATGTGCAGCCAATTCGCTGCACGAACTGCGCCCAGTGCGTGCCCAAGGATAAGGCCATAAAGAAGTTCGTCATCCGGAATATTGTAGAGGCCACTGCTGTCAGGGACATATCTAAAGCAAGTGTCTTCGACGCTTATGTGCTTCCCAAACTCTATGTCAAGCTTCATTACTGTGTGAGCTATGCTGTTCATAGCAAAGTTGTCAGGAATCAGTCTCGTGAAGCCCGCAAGGACCAAACACCCCCACCATGATTTAGACCTGCTGGTGCTGCACCACGACCTCCGCCAAAGCCCATGTAAAGCGGTGGCTACATAAAGACAGAAGGAAAAACCACCTTGGAAAAATAAAATGGGGCTTATACTTAAAAAAAAAAGAGCCCTTGATGAGTGGGGCCTGGCCCTCCCATCCCCTTTCCTCCAGGCTCTGCACAGACACAAAATTCTCTTTAATAGCACTAATCTCTTTAATGAATATAGCTGATTTTCCTACACTGACCTTGTTTACAACTTTCTTCTTTTATGGTTCTTCAAGACAAGGTTTGTTTGCATAATGGCCTTGGCTGTCCTGGAGGTCATTTTTGTAAACCAGGCTGACCTCATACTCACACAGATCTTAATCTCAAGGTTTTTTTTTTTCTCATCAAATTTTTCAATATTCTCTTCTAATTCCCCCCACCTCCCCTCTTTGTAGACCTGTATTAGAACCCTGAGCAAATAGCCATGCCATAGCCTAGATTATATCCTGTCTTGACATTTCATTACTTTAAAATTCAGCCTCACAAGAATTATCAGGATATAAGCACAAGGAGCCAAATTCTTAATGGAATATAATCTGAATCATTTCTTTTTCAGTTTCCAATAGTATCCTTTCTCCCCTCTGAAACCCCATGAAATGTGCCTCCACTTTATTTTTTCCTTCACATGCTGGTCATCTGAACCCCTAACAGAATGTCCCTTAAAGCTCTGTTTACAGTGTTCCACCACTTCCCTAGCCTGCTGCTCCAAACTCTTCACATTAGTCTTGCAAACCAGTGTCAAAGGCTTACAACCCACACAGACAGGTTATCATAACAATGATCCCTACACACTCATTCTGTATTAGTTCCTTCTATTGTTTCTGTGACAAAATACAACTTAAGTGAAGAAGGGTGTATTTTGGCCATCCTGGTGGAGAAGGTGGTGGAGAAAGTGTGGTAGTGAAAGCCCCTCCCACATCAGGAAGCAGAAAAACTTGAGTTCAGCTCTTCACCTTGCTTTCTCGCTGTTGTTTACCCCTATATCCAACTTATGCAATGTCCACATTCATTACAGCTGTTAAACCTGTCTGAAAACGCTCTGGCAGACATGGCCATAGGTGTGTCTCCTAGGGGAGTATAAATGTAATCAGGATGACAATAATCATCACACCTACAATCATCTGAAAGAGGAAGAGGAAACTCAAGCTTGCTTTTAAAGTGCTTTGTTCCTATTTGTCTGTTTCACTTTATATAGACACCAACTGAACGTGGTCAGCTGTAGCATTTATCCTGTTTCATCCTTGAGGGATTATGTCTAAGGGAATTTATACAGTGCACAGAACTGTAAACTGAACAACTGGCTACTCACTTTTCTTGGAAAGAGAATTGGCCAGATCCATGATTATATTCTGATTTATTGGCTGAGATAAATAATTTAGCTAAATGGGTAGAAAAAACATGATTTGGAAACTGGTGGGTGACAAGGAAATTTGAGGATAAACTATGGCCAAGAACATAAAGATGTTTGTGTCCCATGTGAAAGCTCGCTGTGGACTGACATCATCACTAGAAGACTTCAATAGTTCCTGGATAAAATGACTCATTTGATGAATACCAGTAAACCTCTCTCCAGCCACCACATGTCATTTCCCAGTTGACTTATGCACAGTGTAGTCCTGGTAACTTGGATGAAGGTTGATCTGATCTGCTTTCTCTTAGTTGAGGAGACTGGGTTCTTTGTTGAAGAAGAAGAAGAAGAAGAAGAAGAAGAAGAAGAAGAAGAAGAAGAAGAAGAAGAAGAAGAAGAAGAAGCTTATTTAACTCATAACTCTTGTGGTCTAAAAATCTGAAAGTAGGAGTCTGAATCTGTTACGTTTCTGATGAGAGCTTGGTATTGCTCCATGCATGGCAGAGAAGTGGAAGAGCAAGTAGATGTGTCCAAAGAGGGGGATAAAGTAGACCAAATGAATTCCAACAATCCACACTCAAGAAAAGTAACCCAGCCTCAGAAAAGACAGATGAATTTCCTTTAAGGTCTGCTGTTATCAACCAAGCTTCAGCATGAATTTTGATTGGAAGAAACCATACTCAAACCATATCAGAGGTCTAAGCAAATTGCAATTTCACTCATCATTATTGAGCTACTCATCACTGTGGCTTCACCACAGTGACCACTGATTGGCTGTCCTTCAGCGGTTTGACAGCAACACTGACTTTCCAATATTACACTAGCCCCCAGAATGATCAAACAATTACCTGATGGTAGTTAGTTCCATTAGATCATTACCATTGTAGAAAGGGCAATCTTTTGTACTTACTGGAACAAACATTCTAAATATGAATTTGTCTTTTCCGTGTGTCATGTATCTGCCCAAACTATTATCATTGGACTTAGAGACTATCTCATGTACTGTTGCAGTATTTCCCACTGCATTTGGCACTGAGCAATGCTGGTCTTATGTTCTCCACCATCCTGAAGTGCACAGTTCTACTTAGTAGGTGGCAATACCTTGTTGAGCTGAGGCAATTTTTTTCTACAAGACTAAGAATGTTCTGACATAGTGTAATCTGATATATAATACTTTTATTTCTACCTGTGACCAAAGAGTGGAAATTGGTACTATACCATTTAATATTACCCCTAAAGACCCATGTCTTAGTTATGGTTTTTATTGTTGTGATGAAACACCATGACCAAAAAGCAAGTTGTGAAGAAAAGAGTTTATTTGGCTCACACTTCCACATCACTGTTCACCATTGAAGGAAGTCAGGACAGGAACTCAAACATGGCAAGAACCTGGAGGCAGGAGCTGATGCAGAGGTCATGGAGGGATGCTGCTTACAGGATTGTTCCTTATGGCTTGTTCAGCCTGCTTTCTTATAGAGCCCATGACCACCAGCCCAGGGATAGCATCACTCACAATGGGCTGTCCTCTCCCCAACCAATCACTACTAAAGAAAATGACCTATAAGATCTTATGGAGGTGTTTTCTCAATTGAGTTTCCCTCCTTTCAGATAACTCTGGCTTGTGTCTGGTTGACCTAAAACTAGCCAGCACAATCAACTAGCTAAATTCTTCCTTCTTGTTTCACAGCTTTATTCTCATCTGACTTAGAGGTCTTGGCTCATGATGTACCATTTAATGGGAAGCTAAAATTGTTATCTAGGGAACATGAGATGGATCAGATGACCAACATGCTCACTATGCAAGCCTGGTGGCTGAGCTTAATATCTATATTTAAAAACAAAACTGGATGCAGTGGTGCACATTTGTAATTCCAGGACTCCTGTGGGGAGAAGGGTCAGGAAACACACCAGGAAGTTTGAGAGCAAGCCTGGTATATGCAATACAGCAAAAATAAGAAAGAGCCTACTTCAACCAGGCGGAAGGACAGAAGCCACATGTAAAAATTGTCTTCTGAAAGCCAGGAATGATGGTTCACGCCTTTAATCCCAGCACTTGGGAGGCAGCTCTGATTTTTTTTTTTTTTTTGGCCACTGTGGTCTGCATATACCAGTTCCAGGTCGGCTATAGCTATTTCGAAAAACAAAATAACAACAAATCATGTGGCTAGGTGTGATGAAACACAGCATTAATTCAGGCACTCAAGAGGCAGAAATAAGTAGATCATTCACTGAGTTCAAGACCAACTTGGTCCACATATCAATTTGTAGGCTAGCCTAAACTGTATAGTGACACCTCCTTTCTCGTAAAAAATCTTAACAACAAAAAATTTTGTCTGACTTCCACTAGTATACTGTGGCACATTCCCACTAGCATTTACACATATACACACACATGTACATACCAATAATATGTATTTTCAATTTTTTATTTATTTTATGTATATGCATATTTTGCCTGCAGGCTAGTATACATACCATGTGTATGCCTGCTGTCTGAACTGGATGTCAGATCCCCTGGAACTGGAGTTATGGATAGTTCTGAGCCACGAGCTAGGTGCTGGAATTGATCCTGAATCTTTTGCAAGAGCAAGTGCTCTTAACTGCTAAGCCAAATTATTAGTCCCTAAATAATTTTTTTAATTGTGAGCACACCTGGTGGTGGTGGCACATACCTTTCATCCCAGTACTGGAGGGGGAGCAGAAGCAGGTGGATCTCTGAGTCTGAGGCCAGCCTGGTCTACAGAGTGAGTCCCAGGACAACTAAGAAAGGAATTTTAGTGTTGGCTGAAGTCACTGGTCCTAACTTAAGAGGCAGCACCACACTGTTATTCTGCAGTCAGACAATAGGGTGTCTGAAGGATGGATAGTTCTTTACATATGCTCATATTTCCTTGTCCTAGGATTAAGGTAAGTGGGAAATTAAGGAAACCAAACCCAGGAAGGAATTCTAATGAGACATTTAAGAATGAAGATTCAGGTTACTCCACTAAGCAAAGACTCATCTCCAGCTGAGATATCTGCCAAAGTAGAAGAGAATACAGAGCACTGGGTAGAAGATGGTCATGGATAGCAGCTATGCCTGAGTAGTCACTTAACAGAAATGAAGACTATTCTGTATTCTGACCACTAACAGTTATGAATCCATTTATGTCCCCTAGTTTATCTATGAGATTTTTGCTTTCTTCTATTAGTTCTACATCTTGTAACAAAGATATATTGACTTTATTGTAATCTTTTAGAATTTTTTAAAAGTGATTTATATTTGTACAGAAATGAAGACTATTCTGTATTCTGACCACTAACAGTTATGAATCCATTTATGTCCCCTAGTTTATCTATGAGATTTTTGCTTTCTTCTATTAATTCTACATCTTGTAACAAAGATATATTGACTTTATTGTAATCTTTTAGAATTTTTTAAAAGTGATTTATATTTGTATTTATTGGTGTGTGTGTGTGTGTGTGTGTGTGTGTGTGTGTGTGTGTGTGTGTGTGTGAGAGAGAGAGAGAGAGAGAGAGAGAGAGAGAGAGAGAGAGCACACTGGGGGAGAGTATTCTAGAAGCTAAGAAGGCAAGATAAGGGTGTTGGATCTGTTGTGAATCCTGGAAACTAAGCCTGGGTCTTCTGGAAGTGCTCTTAAGCACTGTCATATCTCCAGCTCCTCAATAATGTTTTTAATATTGTATTATTTGCATTATGGGTTATCAAGAAAAAATAAATCTCAGTCAATAATTTTGCCTCCTCTTTTAGGCAGAGTCATCATGTTTTAGTTGAACATATTGTAGAAAGTGAATTTACAACCTCTTATTATCCTTATTTGGAGGTCGTGACTTAATGGAATGTATAAGACATTTTAAAAGATTTATTTATTAATTTATATAATTATATATTAATTATTTATTAATTTATATAGAGTGCTTTATCTGCATATATGCCTTTATGCCAGAAGAGGGCACCAGATACCACTACAGATGTTTATGAACCACCATGTGGTTGCTGGGAATTGAATTCAGGATTTCTGGAAGAACACTAGTTCTGTTCTTAACCACTGAGTCATCTCTCCAGCTCTTAAGATAAATTTTGTCTACTCGGCTACAGCACTTATTTCCATATTAAACATCATGTCATGGTGCTTCCTGTGAAGTTTGCATTTGAATTGGTTGAGTCATTACTGCCCCCCCATATGCATGGGAATTCCACAATCTCCTTAGGATCTGATTAGAACAAAAAAGTAGAGCCATGAGGACTTGGAACTTTTCCTTTTGCCTTCCCAGATCAGTTGGTCCATTGGCCACTTCCTTCCATTATACTGGGATTATTACTGGATCCCCTGGGTTTCAGGCCTTAGAGTTCAAGCTGGAGTTCCACTTTGGGCATTATCGGGTCTCAATGTTACAAATGGTAGATTGTGGAACTTCTCAGCTTACGGAATCAGGAGAGTAAACCAATTCTTCACAATATATGGCTGAAAATTTATGTGTGCAGTTCTCTCCTCCCACCATATGGGTCCCCAGGATTGAACTCGGGTCACAAGGCTTGGTCGCACACACCTTAACTGTCTGTGCTATCTTACCAGCCCTTTCCATTTCTTTTACATTAGACACTGCTCAGGTTATACCCACTTGTGCTGTGTCACCTCCCTCGTAGCTGATTTTGTATACAGACCATAGGCTGACAAATTCTGAGCTATCAGTGGTCTCTAGGTATAATGGATATGCATTAACTCAGTGGGCCCTAAAAGATTTTGGGTTTTAAATTCAAGGGATATACTGACACAGCCTGTCCTTTTTTAATAAGAAATTTATAAGACGAGATATTAATGCCATAAATAGAAAGGCAGATACCAGCGTGGCAGGGACTTTGAAGAGTTCAGCCTGTGTGACAGCATAAGGATACTTTATAGTTTTCACAGGAAGTGGGGTATGGGAAGGAGATTTAAAAGGTTTTCTCTTTAACCTACAATTCTTCCAGCCCACTGTGGGCATCGCCATCACTGGGCTAGTGGTCCTCGGTTGTCTAAGAAAGCAGGCTGAGACCGTAAACAGCATTCTTCCATGGCTTCTGTTTCACTTCTTGCCTCCAGGTTCCTTCTCTGAGTTCCTGCCTTGACTTCCCTTGATGATAGCCAAATAAACCCTTTCCTCCTCAATTTGATTCTGGTTAGTGTTTTATGACAGTAGAAAAAAAAATCCAACTAGTACAGTGATTGATAAACATGGTTCCTGGCTGGCATGACTTGAGGTCACAAGGAAGGCAAGAAGCTAGAGAAACAAGCTTGCTACCATGCTTCACTTCATCCAGGTTCTAGTCGTCCAAACTCAGGTCCTAACACTTACACAGCAAGTGCTTTATCCACTGGTTGTCTCCTTACCCTGAGGTCTTACGTTAATGAAAGTACTTATTAATAGAACCTTTGTCTTACGCGGTATTTTATGCTTACCCCATTGGTTTTGATATGTTTAGACTTCATTTTCATTTGTCTTATTGGTAAGTGGGTATTGTGAATTAACCTTTTGAACCTTTTTTTTGACTCATTGAATGTTCAAGAAAACATGGTTTAATCTCTACTATCAATTTTCCAGCATTCCTGCTATTGATATATTTTTAGTTCTACTTGATGTGGATTCATTCTTCTTAAGTCAACTAAGAGTTGTTTTGTGGCTTTCACGTATGATCTATTCTGTAGGGAAATTTTATGTGTTGAGAAGAATGTGGATTGTGCTCTAGTGGATAGAATGTTCTATGTAAGGTTTTTTTGGTCCATTAGATCTAAAATATAGCTCAAGTCTAACATTTCCCTATTGACTTTGTGTCAGGAAGATCCATCCATTGTTGAAAGCACAGTATCAAAGTCTTCTGCTGTTACTGCATAGTTGTCGATTCCTCCCTTAGTGTTTAATATACGTAGATGCTATTGTGTAGATCATATATCTTTCTGATGAGCAGAACCTTTTGTCATTATAATCTGTCCATCTTCATCTCTCGTGACAATTTTGGAATTAGAACTCATTTTGTCTGAGTGCTGTCACTCATGCTCTCATTTGGTTTCCATTTGCATAAACACCCCTTTCCATCCTCTTCCTCTGTCTCTGTTTGCCCTTAAAGGTAAAGTAAACTATTGTAGATAGCCTGTAGTTGGGCCTTTTTGTTATATTTCCTGGCAATTATATACCTTCAGTCACTTCGTGTATCTCCTGGTCAGGGAATTGAATTAACGATCAAGGGTATTATTAAGATCTTACTGTTGTCATTTTATTCGTTGTGTTTTTTAAATCCTTTGTATCCTTCCACCCTTTTGTGATGTGGTAGTCTCCTGTAGTACTGTGTCCATTCCTTTATCTCTTCTGTATCTATCATTGGTGTTTTCTCTTTGTTATTACCATGGGACTTACATAAATATCACACAGTTATAAAAAAGTTATTTTGAATGAATAACTTTGATCACATAAAAAAAAACCCTCCTACTCTTTTATTCCCCCACACAATTTTCTCTTTTCTATGTCACGATTTAAAGCTATTTTATGCTGTGTATCCCTAACAAATCATAACTAAGAATCCGAGAAAAATACAGAGCTACATTTTATACCACCATATAATTGAGCTGAGTATTCTAGGACCCTACAGGACAAGTTTTAGTAACACTACCCTGTGAGTTAATTCGGCAATTTCTCCAGAAATGTAGTAGTGCATTTCTCTGACTTTTCTGTAGAAGGCATAACACTTCTGTTTTTAGTTGGAATGAAAGGTTATCAGAGGTATAGGCTGCTCCAGAAAGCACTTTTCATCTCTCACTCCAATACTGGTGAGCCAAGGAGCGCATCCTGTCTTTGGCAAGAAGCAGAATCTCATTTCTAAAAATCACTGCTTTATACAGAAGATTAATGCAATGTCAGTTTTGTCAAAAGCTCTAGTCACTGATTTTAATCTCATAGGCTTGTGTTTATGGCATTTATTTTTATGCTAAAATGGGAGAATATGAATACTAGGTTTCTGTGTAATTATTTCTGCCAACTATTGAGCTAGCCAGTAAAAATAAAATCATTACTTCATTTATTTTTTAGGAATATTGATGGACTTCCTGCCAATTCAGTAACAATTATCTCACATTGTCGTCTTGCCATCTGACAGAATTCTGTTTATTGTAGCATATGAAGAAATGTGTACGGTGTAATGGAATGGTGTGTTTTCCTTTTTCTTAAGTGGTGGAGAATTGTAAATAAGTACTTTATATCATGACTCGGAAACCAAGAAATTAGGCCTATTATTATTTAAATGAGAAGTCAGACATCAGGAGGCAGATGAGCAGTGGCATAGCATGAATTTTTATGAGTGTAGAATGTCTTTTTTTTCCTAGCCAAGGACAAGGAACATAAGACTTTAGACTCTAAAAGTAGGCAACAATGAGGGTTATATCATTAGAGGTATCAAGTAGGATGCTCAACTCTACTTCCTCTGCAAACAACTGTCCCTTAGCACCACATCCTGAATGAGGTTTTTATATTGGGTTGGGATATATGTATAAGTCTGTTTCTGTCAATCTTTAGTTACTTAATGTGTATGTGTGTTTTACCTGAATGTGTGTGTACCAAGTACATTCCTGGTGCCCATAGAAGTCAGAACATGGCATCAGATACCCAGAAACTAGAGTTACAGATGATTGTGAGCTACCATGTGGGTACTAGGAACTGAACCCAGGTTCTCTGCAAAATCTGCAAGTGTTCTAACCACTGAGCCAACGCTCCAGCTGTCTTTTTATGCAATGCTGGGAAATTGGCCCCTACAGCCTTTCACTTGGTAGGAAGCATTCTGTCTCTAGCTTTTGAATATAGTTTCTGAAAGCCTCAAAGCTTGAAGTTGAAGCTAAACAGAAGCTTACTGTGGGAGGAGAAAGGGAATAGGTTCATCCTGACAAAATAGTTAGGAAATAATCAAAAGAAGAAGTTGACTGTTAGCAATTGTACCATTTTGTGACTAGGGAAGATCACTTTTAAGTTTGTAAATTGCTTTTATTGCTTTTTTGTTTATTTGGTTTTCAAGACAAGGTTTCTCTTTGTAACCCTGGCTGTCCTGGAACTTACTCTGTAGAGCAGACTGGCCTCAAACTTATAGAGATCCATCTGCCTCTACCTCTTGAGTGCTGGGATTAAAGACATTTACCACCACTGCCTGACATTTTGATTTCTTTCTTGAGGGTGGTAGTAACTTGTGTTGCTGAACTCCTTGCCTGACCACCTGCCTTTCTAAGCCTTTTTTCAGTGTTTTTTTTCCCTTTATAGGGAGTCTATTGAGAAGACTATAAACACGAATGTGGGCATCACCTGTACTTGAAACATCAGAGCCTGCTCCTGGCGAGCACTCATGGAATAATTTGGTAGTCAAATTTTTTTTTTGCTGTACTCTTCCTGCTATCTGAATTTCTTACCTGAATTTGGAGCCTTGTGTGGATCTTTATCCACTACTACACAATGTTGCCTGGTCCTAGACACTCAGTGCTACCAAGTTTTGACATGGCCAAGTCTGGATTGTCATTGGGTCTGCTTGTTTGTGTCAAAATGGATTAGAAGCACTTGAACATCAAGATTCTATGATGACTATCAATCCATATAGGGATTTTTCAAGAAATGAAGAGAGAAGGGGCTGACGAAGTGGTATGGTGGCTAAGGGCACTTGGTGCTTTTGCTGAGGATCTGCGTGTAGTTACAGTAGCCACCACCAGGCAGCTCACAGCTACTGGTACCTAGAACTCCACAGGATCTGGTGCTCTTTTCTGGCCTACATGGGCATTTTTTCCCAGGTGTACATGTACACACAGACACACACACTGACAGATAAACATACACACACACAATAAAAATTAGGAGTAACTTATTTTATTTATAAAAAGAAGGGATATAAGTGAGTGGTAGACACATTTCTAGCTCATTCTTCCACTTGTTTCTAGGCATAGCTATCTCCACAATTCCAACTTGGAAAGTCCCTATAACTATAATACCTAACTGTAATAATAATAATGTAATGCTATCATTCATTGAATGGATGCAGAGTGCTTGGCACATTATAGAGAGCCAGGTATTAATAGTTCCATCTTAATGATAACAGATGTGAAACCCAAAGAAATACAATATATGTATACTTCTGCAGCACAGCAGGAATTCAAAACACGTTCTAACTGGATTTGATAGCAAAGAAGCAGTATATAAAACTTCTGACAATATTTCCCCTTAATAATAAAGACAGCTTGTGACATTAGGATCAAAATAGCCTGGAGAAGTCCATAAATTTCTTGTCATTTTTTTTTTTTTGAGACAGGGTTTCTCTGTGTAGCCTTGGCTGCTCTGGAACTTGCTCTGTAGAGCAAGCTAGCCTCAAACTCATAGAGATCTGCCTGCCTCTGCTTCCTGAGTGCCAAGATTAAAGGCATACACCGCTGCTGCCTGGTAAGAACCCCATAATTGAATTTGGAAGTTAGAATAGGAAATGTAGAGGTAGCGCATCAGTTAAGAGTGGGTATGCTCTTCCACTGAACCTAACATTGGCTCTCAGCATCCAGGTTGGATATTTTATAACTGCCTGTAACTCCAGAGCCAGAGATCTGGTGTTCTCTCTGGCATTTGAGGGTACCAGTACCATGTATGCATACACACACACACACACACACACACACACACACACACACACACACACAACCTTTAAAAACTAAAAAGGAAGTTGCCATGTCTCAGATAAGCACTAAAATTTGTAATTATTTCAATGCTTTGAAATAAGTACAAAGAGCTATTGTTTCACTTTACCCACATTAGCTCCTTCCCCAAGCCGTTCCAGCTCAGTGTTTTAAGAAATCCATATTGGGCTTAGGAATTCTCCCTGTAGAAAAGAGCAACGAATGAATGTGTTTAACATCCTTATCCTTTAAGAGCACTGCCCAACAGTCCCTTATGATGGACAACTCTCAGCAGATTTCCAATTTCTCCACATTTTCTTTTCAGTTGTTTTCTGTTTGTTTTATATTTTTTTATTTATTATGAGTAAAGTCATATTTTTTTATCCGTGTAAATCCTTGTTCAAGGTCCCTTACCCCCCCACCCCTTCCAGTCACTCTCTCTTCTCCACACCTCCCCATGTCCTCCCCAGCAAGGGCAGGAGGTCCCAAGGTCCCAATATGGCTTAGTTCAGCATCCACTCCTGGCAGATCCAGTTTCCTCACCCCAACATCAAGACTGAGTCAGGTGTTCCTCTGGAGGGAGTGGGATCCAAGGTGCTAGTCCAAGGTGCTTCAGATCCCAAGCTGTTCAGTGGTTGTGGTTTAAAGCTTGGACATGCTTTGCTTTTTGCTTTTTTGTTTAAAGTCCACTAATGAGTGAGTACATCTGCTGCTTATCTTTCTGGGTTTGTAATTCCTTGCTCAGGAGGATATTCTCCAAATCCATCCATTTGCCTGCAAATTTTAGGATATCATTTTTTTCTTACTGCTGAGTAGTACTGAGATGTACCACAGTTTGTTAATCCATTCTTCAGTTGAGGGGCATCTAGGTTGTTTTTTTTTTTTTTTTCTTAAATCATATTCATCCTATGGTATTTATTTACATGTGTCTTCGTGAGTTTGTACATAGTGGGGTGCATGCACCTGTGTATTTGCCTGTACATATACATGTGTGGAGGCCAGGGAAGGCATTAGGCATCTTCTATTGCTCTCTACCCATTTCTATGAGGCAGGGTCTTTTCTTGAACTTTGGGATATAGGTCTCAACGAGGCAGGATGCCAGCAAACTAGCAATCCTCAGAGCTGGAGTTTCAGGCATTTGCAAGGACACCTGGCTTATTACATGGATGCTGAGACCTGTACTCTGACCCTCATAATTGCAAGCAAGTATTCTTAAAACTGAGCCACTTCAAAATTGTTCTGTAGCAGGGCGGGGGTGACTAGAGTTGTATTTTTGTTTGCTCTTTGTCTTGTTTTCCCTTAGAGTTGCAATAGCACCTTTTATAATTTTCACACAAACCTTTCATTAAACACATGGCAAGCAAAATCTCCCCAATTCATAGGGGGTTTTTTCCACTGTTTTTTTTTTTTTCTGTGCCAAAACATCCTATTCTAACATAGTTCCACTTGTCTGCTTCTCCTCTTTTTTCTTGTGTTCTTGATATCATAATCAAGAAATCATGACCAATACCCACAAAATTTTCTTTAGACTTCTAGCACTGCTTTTCTCTCCACCATCAGGAAGACCTGCTTCTTCCTATCACATAGACTTGCTAGACTCCCTGGGACTTCCCACGACTTCCTCTGAATGCCATCAGGCAGGCTCTGCTCCCATTGGCAGTATCTCTGAGATACTGAAACCCCATTCTGCCCTACACCTTAGGCCTCCTGACTCTTCCAGGATCCATACCCCAGACTGGGCTCCCTCCTCCTCACTCTATAAGGCCCTGTCTCCTCTGGTATCTTCCTTGCCTGTGGTGACCCTCTAGACCTTGTGACTACACACTGAGCTTTTTGAGCCCTGCCTCTAGCCCAGCTTGACCAGTGTTTATTCACAGTAGAGCAAGTAGAAGCCAGCAAAGTAGAGAACCAGCAAGGGAGGTGGAGAGTGTCTCTTCTTGCACATAGTGGCAGACTCTCAAAAGAAGACTAGGGATAGAACCTTCAGCTTTCAGTACCAGTTCCATGAAAGGAAACATCTCAGCCACCTTACAAAGCAGCCCCTCCTCAGCATTGCACATGCCTACACTGAAAGAAGAAAGGAGATCTTAGCAAAAAGAAAGGCATGGCTAGCTAGCAAAGCACATCAAATGCACAAAAACCAGTGCAGAAACAAAATACACACACACACACACACACATAAACACACACACGCACACATACAACTCTACCTGCCTCCCTTCAAAATGACTAATATCATAGTAATGAACCCCAGTGATAATGGCCTGGAAGATATTCTAGACAACGAATTCA
This sequence comes from Sigmodon hispidus, assembly GCA_004025045.1. Taxonomy (NCBI): domain Eukaryota; kingdom Metazoa; phylum Chordata; class Mammalia; order Rodentia; family Cricetidae; genus Sigmodon; species Sigmodon hispidus. Next base: position 28,110 of record PVIH01006372.1, read on the forward strand.
AGAGAATGATTGTACCTATGTCAAGTAACTTAAAGAGAACATGAATATGCTCAGGAGACCTAAAAAAAAGGCTGAATGAAATGCTAAATTTGAGCCAAATATGAAAGCAGAATGTACTATTTAGAATTGCTAAATAAAAGTCAACTGAAATGATGCTGGAAATAAATAACTTCATAAGCCACAAAAACAAAACTCTCAATGGAAAGTCTTACCAACAGAATAAACCATGTTGAAAACAGAGAGTGTGGGATGACCGACATGGCTAAAAAAATGGATCATAACTAAGCTTTGGTGGCCTACACCTTTAATACCAGCACTTAGAAGGCAGAGGCAGATGAATCTCTGAGTTCAAGACCAGTCTGGTCTATAGAATGAGTTCCAGGAAGACCAGGGCTACACAGAGAAACCTGTCTCAAAACAAAACAAAAACAAAAACAAACAAACAAAAAAGAAATTGGATTATTCAGTGAAGATCAATGAGAAATTTTAAAACACATATATATATGAAGAAACCACAAATGAACTTTGGGACACCATGAAGAGATCTAATTTTGTGCCCTAGTGTGTGTGTACACACACCCACACAACTGATATTTAATAAATAGATAGATTATTTCTTCTCTTTGATGATCAATTTTGTTATTGATTCTATCATATTATTAATTTGTAGAGTAAATTTGTCAACTTAAAACTTTTTGTTCAATTTTTTAAGTGCTCGTCTGCTCTGTGTTTTCTTTGCATTCATTGAGTTTTCTTAAAACTATTGTTTTGTTCATTTTAAGACTATTTTGGGGGCTGGAGAGATGGCTCAGCGGTTAAGAGCACTGACTGCACTTCCAGAGGACCGGGGTTCAGTTCCCAGCACCCACATGGCAGCTCATAACTGTCTATATTCCCAGTTCCAGGCAAACACCAAGGCAAATAAATAAATAAATAAGTTTAAAAAAACTATTTTTAATTGCAATGCTGGTAATTGAACCTAAGGCCTTGAACAGACCAGGTAAGCACTCTATCATTTATTTCTAATCCCAGTTCCCAAAGCAGCTGTTCTACATTCTCTGAAAGTTCTAGCAGAAGGGTTTGTGCCTGCTTAGTATCTGGTGCATTGTTTTGAGTACTGGCTGATGATATGGTTTTTCAAAATATAGTCACAGTTGTTGACATGTGACATCATCTGGGCAGTGAAGAATCTGATATCCTTTTTCCAGATACAAAGCAATTTTATCCTTAAAAGCTTGAACTTTAAAAAGTTAGAATGAGATTCAGTGGCTAAAATATGGTGTAAATTTGATCTGTAATGAATAAAGTTGAGAAAAAGAAAATTTTAAAAAAGATAAAGGAAATTTTAAGTAGGGGGTCTTTCTCTGAGACTGTAGTCAATTCCACTATTTTAGCACAAGGTGGCGCCAAGGTGCAGATTTGCCTATAGCCGGCTGTTGCCCTGTGGTCATAGTTTCAATACCAGATGATGATCCTAGCCCAGGTTTGTCCCCAGTCCCCTATGGTTGTAAACAGAAAAACACAAAAGAGTATTTAGAGAATAGTCTGTTTCCGTAACTCCTAGGGTCAGGATATTCCTAGATGGCCACCTGCAGTTACTGAGCCAGGCACTGTAACATTTTACCTAGATTTGGGCACTGGAGATAGACTAGCCCAGGCTTCCAGTTCACACTTGTGGCCACCAAACTCACCAAGTACTGTCATACTCTAAGTTCACAGCCTACAAAACTAGTTCAGTATTGTGTTTGGCCACCATCCAAGGAGCACCCAGGCTCAAGTCTGTTTAGCTTTAGAGCTAGGCAAGGCCCATACTTCCATGGGCTGCTAAATTGGGAATCGAAGCTCCAGTCTTTGCAACCAGTCACAAGTGATGCTAACTATAACAGAGGTCTCCTAATGTAAAGCTGTGTGTCTTCCCCAGCACTGGAGCTCTGTCAGAGACTATTCATAGGCAGGACCAGGAATGAGAGGCTTTGGTGCTTGCCAGTGTAAGTTTTCATTAAGCCCAGCAGTAAATTTCAGAATAAAGCCTTGTGATTATTACCCAAACCTATTTTTACAATACAGGGTCTTGGAACATGCTCTGCTCCCTGAGGTTGGGGTAGAATGGATGAAAACAGACTTTTGGCTACGGGAACTGATGCTAAACTGAACTGTGCCTGAGTCTCATGGCATTAAGGCCCTTCACTCACTCAGTGGAATACCCTAGGCTGAGCCATTAATCTTTCTCACTGGAGCACAGCACTGTGCTGGGTGCTGGAGCCAGTCCAGATTCCTGTTCATGACTGCTGGCCTAGAATAGCTATACTATCCGAGGTTACAGATGTGCCATGGACATAAGAATCTTGGCCACAGATTGGGGCTAAGCTAGATCACACATGAATCTTACATCCTTGGGGCTTACAGAGTCTCAGGAGGAAGGCAAATGTATACTGCCACCTCCAAGGCTGGTAAAGTTAAGTCTGGACCCAGGCACACAGATCTCAGCCTGATTCTGTGAGCTCTAGTCATCTGAAGGGCCAGCCATTTCTACTGAGTGTATGTGTGTGGTCTCACCACAGTGGCCCTGGCATGGGCTCTGCTTCCTGAGGTATGAGAGTAGAGGTGTTTTCTTCACCACTTGGCCTAACACAGTTCCAAAAGCAATGTCTGCAAGTTTGGGCCTTGCAGTAACAATCTGGGAGCCTTGTCTGACACAGGCTTTCACAATGGTGGGCCTGATAGTAGGTTTTTAAAAATTATTATATTGACTTTGTGTGTGTGTGTGTGTGTGTGTGTGTGTGTGTGTGTGTGTGTGTGTGTGTGTTCCAACAAGTGGGTTCAGGGAATTGAATTCAGGTCGTCAGGCTTGCTGGCAAGTTCCTTCACCTGCTGACCATCTCACAAGCATACGGTTCTGTTTCAAATCTAAGGCTTGCATTTAATTCTCTCCTGTCCCTAAAAGGAGGCACCCCTCCCTGCTCTGCAGAGCTTGGAACTGAGATCCAAGGGTGATAAGAAAACACTTTTCTGCCTGTCTTCTTCAGTATGTATTTTCCTTTTATAAAATTAAAAGCATGCACTGTGGCTCTCCCCTGACTCCCTTGTCTTGTTGCAAGAGTCTTTTTTTTTTTTAAACTTTATTATTTATTTATTTATTTATTTATTTGCGGTGGTGTTTGCCTGGAACTGGAACTACAGACAGTTGTTAGCTGCCATGTGGGTGCTGGGAATCGAACCCGGGTCCTCTGGAAGAGCAGACGTTGCTCTTAACCGCTGAGCCATCTCTCCAGCCCCAGCAAGAGTCTTTTTCAGAGTATCTTATTCACTATCTTAGTTCCAAGCCAGCTTGATCCTCCGCTCCCTTTCCTCCCCCCATCTTCTCTTTCTTCTTCCTTCTCCTCTTCCTGTTGTATTAGGTTTCTGGCCTGTACTTTCAGACACAGCCCCGAGGTTCTGACCTGCTGACCTGCAGACCCACAGTTCTGCAGAAACACATAGATGCTTACATTAATTTTATGCTGAGCTCTGGCATATTGCTAGCTAGCTCTTGCTCTTAAACTAACCCATCTTGTTCAGCCATGTGACTCCATACCTTTTCTCAGCAGCATTTCAACTTCTTTCCTCTGCATCTCCTGGCATCTCATCATGATGTCTCCATGGTATCTCTGTCGATTCTCTGCAGCATCTCTGCTCTGTTCTTCCTGTTCCCAGAGTTTTCTTAGTCTGATAGCCCTGTCCATACTTCCTGTCTGCCTTCAGCCAATCAGCATTTTTATTAAACCAGTAGGCCAGACAATTATTTACAATGGAACAGAACACAATCCTACTACACCTTCCCATCTTCCCTCTTTCTCCCCCCTCTTTGGTACTACCTTGATCTAAGAATACTATAAGCTTCTGCCTGGTGGTAGTGGCAACACATGCCTTTTATCCCAGCACTTGGGAGGCAGAAACAGGTGGATCTCTTTGAGTTTGAGACCAATATGGTCTAGAGAGTGAATTCCAAGACAGCCAGGGCCACACACTAAACTCTGAGAAAATAAAATGAAGAAGGAGGAGGCAATGACCAGCCTTATAAAATCAATTGGAAAAATGTTACATCTATTTCTGTCTTCCAGGAGAAATTGTGTTAATTCTCTAAATATTAGATATAAGTCTCTGTCTGGATCTTGGAATGTCATTTATGTGTATTTTAAAATGACAAATTCATAGCCAAGTGATGGTGTTAGGCTGTCTTTATCTTTCCTGCCAGGACAAAACCATTATGATTCTAATTTTTAACGGTTTTTAATCCCAGCACTCAGGAGGCAGAGGCAGGAGGATCTCTGAGTTTGAGGCCAGCCTGGTCTATAGAGTGAGTTTCAAGACAGCCAGGGCTACATGGATAAACTTTATCTCAAAAAAAACCAAAACAAACAAAAAGGGACAAACTCATGTTACTTTTAGTTTATTTTCTCTGTGTTTTTTTCCTGTTCAATTCATTAGTTCATGCTCTTATCTTTATTATTTCCTTCCTCCTCTACTTGCTTGGAGTTCATTTCTCTCTTCTTTCCTAGAATCTAGAGAGGGAAACACAGACTGAGAACTCTTCTGAGTACTTATTGCTGTTCAATTCTTTCCCAGCTGTACCGCAGTTGCTGCCCACAAACGTTTATGTGTTGCATTTAATTGGTTCAATGAAACATCTTCAGAACCTTTTCAGAGCTGTAAGGTTTAGATATACACTGTTTAATTGCCAAGAACTTGGAGATTTCTTTTTTATCTTTCTGTTGATTTTTTATATAAAACCATGATGGATAGACTTGAAACTCAGTACCAGATCCACCCTGGTGAAAGGTAGTACTAGGCAAAGTCCTGAATGTTTCTCCTGCCAGGACAAAACTATTATAATTCTGATTTTTGAGGGTTTTTAATGATTTTCATGATTCATTTTCTGGTCAGCTTTGATCTGTATGCCATGCATTTTTCAGAAGAATGCATGCTCTGTTGTTGCTGGGCAATGCATTAGACACACTTGACACAGTTGTTCAGTGACTGGACTAGTTTTCTAAGCCTTATATAAAAGTTACTTTAGGTTTGTTACTTAAAAAGCAACACATATATAACATCTGATATATGGAAGTTCAATGTCTTGCCATGGTGACAATTAACTAAACCTCTGAATCTGTAAACCAGCACCAATAAAATATTTTCCTTTATAAGAGTTGCCATGGGCCTGGTGGTAATGGTGTACTCCTTTAATCCCAGCACTCAGGGAAGCAGAGGCAATCTCTAGAGTTCAAGGCCAGCCTGGTCTACAAAGCAAGTTCTAGGACAGGCTCCAAAGCTACACAGAGAAGCCGTGTCTTTAAAACAAAACAAAACAAGCAAACAAACTAAACAGTAAAAAAACTTAAAAAATAAAAATAAAGTGTTGCCATGGTCTCTTCATAGCAATAGAACACTAAGACAGATGCATACACTTCAAATCCAAGCACTAAGGAAGTAGAGCTTGGAAGATCCCTGGGGCTCAGTAGCCAGACAGCCTGTATTAGGTACTTTTCTGTTGCTGTAATGAAACAACATCACCAAAAACAACTTATGGAAGAAAGAGTTTATTTTGGTTCATGGTCCCAGAGGGATCAAACTCCACCATGGCAGCAGGAATAGAAAGCTGGGAGCTCCCATCTGCAAACATCAGCAGGAAGCTGGGAGAGACGGGAACACTGAAAATGGTACAAGGCTTTTAGTTTCAAAGCCCATCCCTTGACATACTTCCTCTAGCAAGGTCTCACCTTCTAAACCTCCCCAAACAGTGCCACCTTCTAGGAACCAAATGGTCAAATATGAGAAACTGTGGGAAATATTTTTCACAAGACCACTGTTCAGTTTATCCAAGTACATGAGCTCTGGGCAAAGAAGAGACCCTGTTCTCAAAAGCAGAGAGATGTCACTAGAAAATGTCCCCTCCACATGCATACATGCGAATGCATAAACCAAAGGAAGTTTGAAATCGGTTTCCCCAGACTATAACAATGGTGCATTCCTTTCTGAAAGCTCTTGGAGAAATTACTTTATACTACAGTTCCAGCTCCCAGAGGTCAGCTATGTTACCTGGTTCATAAACATGACTATCTGTAGTGGGATTATGATGTTACATTGTAAATAACTGTCCCGCCTGCTGGTTTAATAAAATTGCTGATTGGCCAAAGGCTGACAGGAAGTGTGGGTGGGGCTACCAGACTATGAAAACTCTGGGGACAGGCAGAGCAGAGCAAAGATGCAAGGAGATGCAGAGGAAAGAAGATGAAATGCTGCTGAGAAAAGGTACCAAGCCGCATAGCTGAACAGGATGAGAACAAGGAGTTAGTTTAAAGGTAAAGAGCAAGCTATATGTCTGGGCCCTAGGCCAATCAGCATAAAATTAATGTAAGTATCTGTGTGTTTCTGTGGGACTGTGGATCTGCAGATCTGTGGGACAGAACCTCTGGGCAAGACCTAAAAGTCTGGGTCAGAACCTCATACAACATCCATCCATAGGGAGATGTTTTTCTGCTGACTATGATGATGTTTTTCAGGTCTTCTGTGTGTGCTGATAGTTGATCTAATAGTCCTGACAGTTGCTGCATTTGTTAAAGAGCTCGGGCAGAACTGCAGATTTGTTTATTTCTCCTTTAAGTTGGTCAGGTGTTTTTCAATCCTGCTCTCTGGCATACACTGTGGATCACTGTGTCATCTTGGTATATTAAACTTTTTGTCATTATGCAATGGATGTCTTCATCCATGGTAATGTTTGAATATACACCCTGAAGCTTACTTTATCTGATTTTAATATAGCTACTCCTGCTTTGTTTGCTCAGTGACTAGGTGGCATATAATTTCCTTCCTTTCACTTTTCACCTTCCAATATCAGTGTATTTGAAGTGAGTTTTTGTAAAGATCCATGTTGAATTACCTGCTAGCCAGCTTTGGTCTTTCAATAGATTCACCTACATTTACATTTAATAAAAACTGATACACTGAAGCCAAACTCTTCCACTGTATTGTTTGTTTTCTTTCATTTTGGCCTCTTTTTTTATTAAGGCAAAAATATAATTTAAAATGAACTGTTTCAAAGTGTACACTTCAATAATGTTTTGTAAGTCACCTTATTCAACCACACCTCTGTGCCATTCTCATATATCAGTACAGGAAGGAACCTTGTATCCACTAAACAGGCATTCTCTATATCCTGCTCCCATAACTCCCTTCTCTGCAGCCGATCCACACTAACCTATTTTCTATCTCTGTGAATTTGCCCATTTGAAGTATTTCATATGAATGAAATTATACAATGTGTGACCTTTTGAGCTTAGCTTTTTTCTTAGTATTCTATTTTCAAGGTTCATCTACAGTGCAGTCTGTATCAACAATTCAGCTCACTTTCATCCTTTTATGTGTCTGAGTGGTTTTCATATATGCAATGTGCATGCTCCTAGTACTTACAGAGGTCACAAGAGGAACTGGAGTGTCTCTGTGAATCAACATATGGATGCTGAGTGCTGAGCTTAGGTCTTCTGAAGAGTAGCAAGTGCTTTTAACCACTGAGCCATCTCTCTAGACCCAATTTAAACATCTAAAAATATAATAAACACTAATGGCAAGAAAATCTAAAGACCAAATAATTCTTACATCGTATATTTTAAGTTTAGTCAACATCCTAAAAGTCTGTCTGTCTGTCTGTCTGTCTGTCTGTCTTTTTGTAGTGCTTGTGATAGAGCCTGGTGCCTTGTATATGCTGTCTGAGTGTACAGTGCACCTGTGAGATAGGTTACCCCAATTTTATTGGCTCCTGTCTCGCTGCACTACCACTTGTCAACACTATCCTGGTGAGTTGGAGGACATTCTTGTCTACAAAATGAATTTGAGGACAGCCAAGGCTACACAGAGAGGTCCTGTCTCACAAACAAAAAGAAAAGTCAATAAATAAATAAAATTTAAAAGATGGAAATTTTGAGCCAGCATTCCCCACCCAGAAATTACTCTGGTTTTAAAAAGTACTCAGGAACACTGCAAATTTTTCTGTAATAACTCTTCACACTTCCCTCAGACTCTGTAACACAAGAAGTTGAAACCACCATTTTGCTCCAAAATTACATACAGGAGTAGAAGAAGTGGATTAGTGATTAGTGGATCAGAATGATATGACTACTTGTAAATAGCTAAGACATGAACAAAGTTATCTACATTTGATTTCATTCTATTCTATTCCAAGTTCTATTTGATGAAGAAATTTGAAGCTGTCTCTTGCTGAGACACAGCGAAGCATTGCCTATGGACACTGAGCGAGTGTTTACACTTGTAAGAACTGACTGATCTGAAGGGTCTTCAGGATGTATCCATCTTTTGCAACAGTGCCCCTTGCGATACTCACTGAACCATTGTTCACTCTGTGCTTAACTATCTGCAATGACAGTTAGCAAAGCCAGTTCTGATTTTCATACAGGAATTTCAAACATGTAAGTTATACCCATTAATTTTTGCTTTTTTAAAGATTGACTTAATTGTATTTTATGTGTCTGGGCATGCTGGAATGGAGGCTGAAAGCAGAGATGTGCTGTTGTTGGAAGGGGAACACCAATCTGGATCTCAGACACACAGGACTTTAGAAATATATCCCACTAGCAGCCCATGGGCCATATGCAGCTCAAGGTAGGTCTGAATGTGACCTAAGACAAGATCATAAACCTACCCAATATATTTAGAGATTTCTTTATAGCACAAATTCTATTTGGTATTATTAATGAAAACCCAGAGCCAGATATTAGGGGGAAAGCCAAGAGATCAGAGAGATAGAGAAACAAGCCATGGCCACTTCTCCCCCAGCCAACTCCTCAGGCCTGTCTCCACAAATCCTCAGACTCAATGCCTCTGGGTCCTCTGCAGAAAGGGAGGAGAGGGTAAGGAAAAACTCCTACATCCTCTTTCCCTGCCCAGTTATCTCACTTCCTCCTTCAACTTTCCTAGTGCTGGGAATAAAGGCTTGTGCCACCACCAGCCATTTCTGTTCACCTTGAACTCAGAGATCTGGAGAATCCCTACCTCCCTTTCCTAGTGTTGGAATTAAAGTTGTGGGTCGCCAGTCAGCCACTTGCTGACTTTCATGGCTGGCTCTGTCCTCTGATTTTCAGACAAGCTTTATTAAATAGACAATACAGCACCACATTTTTTTTAATTTTTTGAGATAGAGTCTCTGTGTAGCTCTGGCTGTCCTGGAATTCACTAGGTAGACCAGGCTGGTCTCTAACTCAAAGATCCACATGCCTCTGCCTCCTGAGTGCTGGAATTAAAGGCCTGCTCCACCAGCACCTGGCTTTGATTTATATTGTTTAGCTTGATGGGACAGGTCTGCAGTGTGAACTCTGTAGATAATGGCCCTCTATTGCAATATCAGAAGGTTGGAGACCTCTACTTATCTTGAAGCTCACAGGAAGTGAGTCATTACTTCAAGCATGAGAGGAGGGTGCTGCGGAAAATGGTTTTTTTCTAGGTTAGTCTTCAGACAGAATGGAGAATAAGTTGCGTGCAGAGCAAAAGACAAATAAAGAGGAAGCCACACTAGATTCTAACAGAAAACCTGAAAATCCTAGCCGAGTTCTCAAAGAGCATGAGGACTTGAGAGGGAAAGCTGCAGGATGCCCTAGAGCCTCTGGAGGGCGCTGCTCTGTACTAACAGGGACCCAAACCAACCTTCACTCAACTGAATCTCAACCTTCCAGAGCTCACATTGGGCCTAGAGCTAAATGATTAGACTCACTCCACCTATCTAGCAAAGAAATGTTCTGAAAGTCTGAACTCCTCTTTCTCCTTTTAAATTTTATTACATCAAGTTATGCAAAGCCGTTTTCATGCAAACAATGTGGTCTGAGTATTTTCCACCCTCATATATACTCTGCTGTTCTAGCCTCTTTCCCTAGCATCCTCTCTCCTACTAGAGCTCTTTATTCCCTTAGACGTTTCATTTCTATTTTCTGACCATCTAAACCTAGATGATTTTGTGTATCACACAATCTAGGAGCCATAAATGAGAGAAAAGATGACATGTTTGTCTTCTTGAGTCTGACTTGATTCCCTTCCTGCCATTGTCTCCAGTAATAGGATCTTCTGAGTTTAAAAATCTTCAGCACACTCAGTCCCCATTCAGAGCAGGGTCAAAGGTGAGCAGATCCCACCCCCTGGGCCACAGTCTGGAGAATTCCTCCCTGGGATCAGGCACGTACCCAAGGGTCTGATCTCAGACGTCCCAGGAGAAGGCCCTAGGCCCTGTCCCACCAGGCCTGGTCTCCAGGGCGAACTGCGTCATCAGACAAGGACCTAGGGCTTTGAAACTCCGTCCCCATCCAGAGCAGAGTCAAAGAAGGCCCTAAGCCCTGCCCACTGGGCCCCATCTCCAGGGTGAATTGCGTCATCAGACAAGGACCTAGGGCTTTGAAACACCATCCCCATCCAGAGTAAAGTCAAAGGTTCCCACCCCCTGGGCCACAGAGCAATGAAGAGGAATCAGAAGGAAACAACAGCAAAAACACCTTTATGAAGATTATTGAAGCCTTCAAAGAAGATATGAAAAATTCCCTTAAAGAAATAGAAGAAAATACAAACAAGACATTGGAAGAGATGAACAAATCCTAGAAAGAAAACCAAGAAAAGGAAAATAAAAAAAAAATGAAAGAAACATTCCAGGAACTAAAAAGTGAAATAGAAACAATTAAAAAGGCACAAAAAGAGGCAAGCAAGGGTGGAGATAGAAATCCTGTAGGAAAAGCTGGAACTACAGGCATAAGCATAACCAACAGAATCCAAGAGATGGAAGAGAGAATCTCTGGAGTGGAAGACTCAGTAGCGGAAATACATACATCAGTCAAAGAAAACACTAAAACCAAAAAAGCCATAACACAAAACGTTCAGGAAATTAGGGACACCATGTAAAGACCTAACCTGAGAATAATAGGAATAAAAGGAGAAGAATATCAGCTCAAAGGCACAAATAATGTATTCAATAGAATCATAGAAGTAAACTTTCTCAACTTAAAGGAGATGCCTATAAAGATACAAGAAGCTTACAGAACACCAAATAGATTTGACCCAAAGAAGTCTGCTTGCCACATAATAATCAAGCCACAAAACATACAGAACAAAGAAAAAATTTTAAGAGCTGGAAAAGAAAGGTAGACCCATCAGAATAACTCCTGACTATTCAATGGAAACATTGAAAGCAAGAAGGTCTTGGGCAGAAGTTATACAGTCACTGAAAGAGCATGGCTGCCAACCTAGACTACTGTACCCAGCAACACTATTAATCACCATAGCTGGAGTAAACAAGATATTCCATGACAAAGTCAGACTGAAACAATACCTATCTACCAATCTGGCCCTCCAGAAAGCATTAGAGGGAAAACTTCAACCTAAGGATCCCAGAAACCACCAACAATTAATAACCCCACAAAATAAAAACACAGAGAAAGGAAATCATACAACCCACCACCAAAAATAACAGGAAATAACAATCATTGATCACTAATATCCCTTAATATCAATGGACTCAATTCACTTATAAAAAGACACACACGGGCTGGAGAGATGGCTCAGGGGTTAAGAGCACCGTCTGCTCTTCCAGAGGACCCGGGTTCGATTCCCAGCACCCACATGGCAGCTAACAACTGTCTGTAGTTCCAGTTCCAGGCAAACACCAAGGCAAATAAATAAATAAATAAAGTTTAAAAAAAAAAGACACACACTAACATGATGGATACAAAAACAGAAGCCATCCTTCTGTTGCATACAAGAAAAACACTTCAACCACAAAGACAGACACAGGCTCAGAGTAAAGGCTTGGGAAAAGATTTTCCAATCAAATGGTCCTAAGAAACAAGCTGAGGTTGTCATCATAATATCAAACAAAGTAGACTTCAAACTAAAATCAATTAAAAGAGACCAGGGTGAACATTACTTATTCATCTCAGGAAAAATTGGTCAAGATGAGATTTCAATTCTGAATATTTATTCTCCTGATATAAGGGCATCTATCTATGTAAAAGAAATTTGAAGATATTTCCATATGTTTATTGACCATTTCTACTTAATTTTTTTGAGAACTCTGTGTTCATTTCATTAGACCATTTGTTAATTGAGTTGTTTGTTTTCTTGCCATTTATTTTTTAAAATATTGTTTTTTAAAAAAAGATTCATTTATTTATTTTATTATAAATAAAATGTAATAATAATTAAGTCATGAATCTGCGAGGAAGAAGGGCACAGAAGTTGGAAGAAGGAAAGGGTGAAATGGTCAAATACAACACTCATGGATAAACGGCTCAAAATTTTTTGAAATCTTGGCCTGAGAGACATTTGAGTAGGTGAATTGTTTTCTGCCCAATTTGAGGAACTAAGTTTATATTTTCAGCACCGACATAAAGGCTGGGTTCAGTTGTGGCTATGTGTTCCTTACCTCAGTGCCAGGGGGATGGAAGCAGGCAGATCTCAGAAGTCCATTGGCCAGCCAGTCTAGCTAACAAAACAACAGTGATCTCTAGTTTCTCAGTGAGACTGTATCTCAAGAAAATAAGATGGAGAACATCAGAGGCAAGAAAACATTGGACATTGACTAGGCCTCTGATTTCTACACATGCTTACATGGGTGAGCACATGCACACATGAGAGAGAGAGAGAGAGAGAGAGAGAGAGAGAGAGAGAGAGAGAGAGAGAGAGAGAGAGAGAATGTAGACATAAAGATAATTTTTTTCTCTTTTTAAAATTTGACTCAGAAAGTCTCTATGTAACTTAGGCTGGCCTGAAATTTGAAATCCTCCTGCCTCCAACTCCTAAGTCCTAGGATTACAGGCAAATACTACCAAGCCTTGTTTAAAGACAATCATCATAAAGGTAGCTAAAGTTTCCTTTAAAAGGAACAGGCTAGGTCTTAAAACTAGCATCTGTACCCTACCTCAAAACTCTTTATTGTCTATTAAAGCTAAAATCGAAGATGTATTTTTGGTGATTTTTTTCATCACAATTCCCATTTGCTGTCAACACAGTTGTTTTCAGCGCTGTAGACTTCCATGTGATGAGCAGGCTCTCTGGGTTAGTCTATACTTAGGGGGAGGCATTAAGGCATGATGGAAACAGCATGATTGCCTCTAGTGAGCTTGGTAACCTTGGGCAAATTAGTTCCCTTCTCTAAAGTGCGGGGTTATTTCTCATCAGTAAAATGTATTCATTTCAGAGGTTTGGTGTGGCAGTTCTGTGAAAATTGCTTTTGCTGCAGTATCTATTATGATATAGGTGTTTTAAAAATGCAGTCACTGTCCTCTTTTTGTATGTTTAGTTTTTTTAAAAAGACTTGAAGATCAATTTTACTGTTCAAGGTGAAACTGAGAGGGAAGGACCAAGACTTTCAATCCCCCACTCCTGCCTCCATGCACAGTCTCCCAGGATCGTCAATTAAGAAGCAGAAATTTCCAATCAGATGTGATGCCATATGTCTACAATTTCAGCATTCAAGAGGTATAAGTGGAAAGAATAGGAGTTCAATGTCATCCTCAACTAAATAGCAAGTTCAATGCCAGCCTGGGCTATATGAGTTCTTGTCTCAAAAATAGTTTTTAAAGGAGGATTCAAGAAATGTCTAAGTCAGTAAAATGCTTGACATGCAAGTAGAAAGACCTAAGTCTAGACCCCAGGCACCCATCTAAAAACTGAGCAGGTAGCCCGGCTGTGGTTGCACATGCAGCAGTAGGTGGATCTCTGAGTTCAAGACCAGCCTCCTCTACAAATCAAGTCCAAAGACAGCCACGACTGTTACTCAGAGAAACTGTCCTAAAAACAACAGGGCCAGAGAGATGGCTCAGAGGTTAAGCAGAGGTTAAGAGCACTGACTGCTCTTCCAAAGGTCTCGAGTTCAATTCCCAGCAACCACATGGTGGCTCACAACCATCTATAATGACATCTGGTGCTCTCTTCTGTATACATAATAAGTAAATAAATCTTTAAAAACAGCAACCTTAGGAAGGCAAGAGGTAGGAGGATCCCTGGGCCTTGCTGGGCAGCAGTCTAGCCAGTCAGCAAACTCTTGGCTTGGTGAGAGACCCTGCCTCAAAATAAGGTGAGTGAAATGGTAAGATAATGTAGCAGGTTAAGACAATTATTGCCAAGTCTGTCACCCTGGGTTTGATCTCCAGGACCCACATCGTGGGAAGAGACAACCAACTCCTGAAAGCTATTCTCTGACTCCTTCATGTCTCCCTCCCTTCATCACTCCCACCTCCTCACCCCACTCTCACCTCCCCACCCCACTCCCACACCCCACCCTGTCACCCCATCCCAATACTATACCCAAGAGAAGACACAAGGAACAAAGACCCACTTGTTCACATACTCAGGAAACTCATGAAAATACTAAATTGGAAGCCATAATGTATACACAAAGGAACTTTGGAGAAAAGGGGAGAAGAAAAAATACATAAATAAAGTAAAAATAAAAAATAACAAGATAAGATGTTTTTGATTTTTTTTGAGACAGGGTTTCTTTGTGTAGCCCTGGATGTCCTAGAACTTGTTCTGTAGACCAGGCTGGCCTCGAATTCAGGGAATCTGCCTGCCTCTGCTTCCCAAATGCTGGAATTAAAGGCTTTTGCCACCAACAATGGACACAAGACAAATTTTTAAAAAAAGAAAAGAAAAGAAAATTCCTGATTTGATATTATGAGATAAAGAAATTCCATAGATGGCACTGAGTTTATTTTGTGTTGGCCATCTATCAACAAACCCTCAAGAGTCATTTCTTTCCTCTGTGAGCTTCCCTTGGAGGAAATTAAATTTTTATTTGCAAGTGGTTATTAATTGAAGATTGCTTCTGGGTTAAGGATAGGGGTATGTCCACTTCCCCTTTCAGCTTTAAGTTCCCATCTGGTGTAGACCTGTACAGACCATATATATAGTGTCTCAATCTCTGTGAGTTCATGTATATGTCCATCTTGTTGATTTAGGGGGTGTTCTAGTGCTGTGAAGAGACACCATAACCAAGAAAGCATTTAATTATGGGCTTGCTTACAAGTTTTTGAAGCTTAGTTCATTATCATCATGACAGGAACATGGCAGTGTACACAGCACTGGCACTAGAGAAGTGGCTAGGTGATCCTTCCTGGTCCAGAGTCAGAGAGGGGAAGGGGAGGAGGAGAGACAGAGGGACAAAGACAGAAAGAAAGAGAGATTCTGGGATTTCTGGTGATGTATTGTGCATCAAATAAAGCTTGCCTGAACATCAGAGAACAGAGTCAGCCATAGAGTTAGCCACAGATTTCAGGGAGTGGTGCCATACACCTTTAATCTTAGCACTCAGAAGGCAGAGAATCTCTGGATGCTGTGAGTTCCAAATCATATTGGGCTGCAGGCGATTAATCCAGACCAAAAGAGAAACAGAGCCAGGCAATGGTGGCACACACCTTTAATCCCAGTAGTTGGGGTCCCACGCCTCTGCTCCTAGTACCCAGGAAACATAAACACACAAACACACACACAGGAAACACAAACACACAAACACACACACACACACACACACACACACACACACACACACACACACACGCCTTTAATCTCAGCATTAGGAAGTTTGCACCACAAGTGATATTAACTGGGCAGAGAAAGGTAGGAGGAGACAGAATTCAACCCCTTCCTTTTCAGACTCAGAGGACTCAGAGACATTTAGTCTGAAAATTCCTAGAGACTAGATCTATCACTTTCTGCCTGATGAGTGGGCTAGGTGAGAAGTGGTTGAGGCTAGTTTCTCTGTCTCTCTGATTTTTTAGCTTTTCCCCAATAGCTGGTCTTTATTATAAGACCAATTTAGGATTTGTGCAACAAGACTTAGCCTGGGATTTTGAAGCCTCAAAGCCGACCCTCATTGACACACTTCCTCCAACAAGGCCACTTTCTAGTCCTTTCAAATAGTATCAGTCCCTGAAGATGAAGCATTTAAATCTATAAGCCTAGGGAGGCCATTCTCATTCAAACAACCATAGTATGAGTATTGTATGAATTATATTTACTATTTTAATAAAAACCTGGAGCCAGATATTGGGGAAAAGCTGGACTATCAGAGACGCAGGGAAGAAACCACAGCCAATTCTCACTTAGCCAACTTCAAAGGCCAAACAGGGTAAGTGTTATCTTCACTGGGTCCTCAGCCTGACTAGTCACTCAGAATGGCTGAACTTTTCCCTTCTCCTGCCTTATATTGCTTTTCCCATCCAAATATTTTGCTTCCAGGCTGACTGTCCTAGAGCTAGGATTAAAGGTGTGAGTTATCACTACCTGGCTGTTAGGCCTTGAACTCATAGAGATCCAGACTGATTTCTGTCACCCCAGTGATGGGATTTAAGGTGTGGGTAACCACTCCCTGACCTTCATGGCTTGGCTGTGCATGATTCTGTCCTCTGATATTACAGACTAATTTTATTAAATATACATACAATATATCATCACAATATGAGTTCCCATCTGTTTCAGAAGGAAGCTTCTTTGAGGATGGCTGATTTATGAGTATAGCAGAATGTCATCAGGAGTCATTTTATTGCTACATTTTTAGAACAGTAATATTTGGTTTTACCCTAGATACCTAGGATATCTAGTCTATTTCTTGATCACCTAAGCATTGTTGAGTGTGAGTTCCGTCTCGAGGAGTGAGCCTTAAGTCAAATCACATATTGGTTGGTTACTCCCACAAACATTGTCATCTTGACAATAGCCTGGGTTGTTTGGGGGTTCCCTTAGGACACTATTGGCCAACATCTCTATTAGTTGTAACCCAATCCCAGAACAGGATGCTTCATATGCTGACAAGAAGTATTTTGCTGGAGTTCTGTCTCCTCTATTATTTGTCAATTTCATTTTGATCACCTTTATATATATATATATATATATATATATATATACATATATATATATTAGGAAGCTTCTACTGTATTATGTTCCCATACTACCCCTCAAATAGCTCTTATTGTATCTGTCTCTCCCTATAGTCCTCCCTCATCTAAGCTTAATCTAAATAAAAACAAATGGGAAAAGGAGGAAACAGAAGACAGGCAGGTCAAATGGGGATAGGGTGTTAAAAACTCGAATGTTCTTTTTTTTTTTTGCCTTATCTACTTTGAGATTGAACACCACCTTCAGCTGTCACATTCTCCACCCTAAAAGAATACACAGTTATGGTGAAGGGGCCCGAGAAAGCCTTTGGATACTGAATCATAACAATGTAGAGTACAGTCTTCTTGAGGGAGGGGAAAGAAGATGTTTTGGGGTGAGTTCAAGATGGAGAAAATGGGCAAGAGGGATAGCTCAGTGGTTAAGAGCACCAGTTGCTCTTCTAGAGGTCCTGGGTTCAATTCCCAGCACCCATATGGCAGTTCACAGCTGTTATATAACCTTACTTTCTGGGGACCTGGCACCCCCATAAAGAATACATGCAGGCAAAGCACCAATGCCCATTAAACAAACAAACACACAAATAAATAAGGACAAACAGAAGGGCTACTTTTGGAAATGTGTGTATTCACATACAGAAGGTGAAGAAAGGAGTTATGCTGGCCTTCTG
This sequence comes from Sigmodon hispidus, assembly GCA_004025045.1. NCBI lineage: Eukaryota > Metazoa > Chordata > Mammalia > Rodentia > Cricetidae > Sigmodon > Sigmodon hispidus. The sequence goes on from PVIH01006372.1 coordinate 45,694, forward strand.
GTACATGATGAAGTCTTTCTTCACATACTTTCCTATTGGCACTGGTTTTTCCTAAACAATATTTTGTGGGGGAAAGGGTCTTTTGTAGAAATCCAAAATTTTCGGCTAAAAATTTCATTTGTAGGGTTTGGATGAAGACAGGTGTTATCTGCTCTGTTAATCAAGGCCAAAAAGAATTAAACTTAAAAGAAAATATTGAATTTGTTTCAAATTTAGCAACCCACAACACGCAAAAGAAGATTCTAAAACTTTTTGGTTACTGTCTGTTTCTGAAAAAGGAACCACACAGCAGGCAGACAAGTAAGATTGGAATAATCTAGCTCCAGAATCACGGTCCTGGACCAGAAGAACAATTTGGGATATTTCTGAAACCATAAGTCTTCTGTTAAGAAACAAGCCCAAATGCTGTTCATTTAATTCAATGCGAATTGACTGGTGATGAAGAATTCTGGACTTTATCCTGATGATGCTCTCAAAGCTCCTGTAACACATGGAAAGCTATTGAACTGTATAAGTCCTGTGAGTTCTGTGATATATGAATTCCTTCTCACTAAGAGTATTTTTAATGCAAATGTATTAAACATGCCAATCAAACCCTCCAAATTGTCAGAATAAAAATAAAACTCAACTATTACACATAGCAAACAAAACATCTATCTTAAATATAATCTTGAAAGGCAAAGAATGGAGAGGGATACCTTCTATATACATTAAGTCTGAGAAAGTTGATGAAGCTGTCATACTATAAAATCATTACCAGAAATACAGAAAAATATTTCATAATGATAGAAGACTCAATCAAGGAAACATCAAATTCTGGTTTTAAGTTATACCATAGAGCCACAGTAAAGCCATTGAAACTACTAATGGAAAACACAAGAGAAACTCTTCAAGATGCTGGTGTAGAAGAGTTCAGTTGGCAGAGAACTTGCCAAGCATTAAAACCCTGAGTTCCATTCCCAGAACCACATAAAGTTGGCATGCTATGCAATCAGAACTAGGGAGTTGGGGGGAAAAGGATTGGAAATTGAAGGACAACCTTAGCTAGATAGTAGATTTAAAGCATGGGATACATGAGACTGTCTCAAAGACAAAAGATGACTTCCTGAATGGGACACAGATAGCTGAAGAAATAATGGCAACAACTGACTAATGGCATTGCAGCAAATGAAAAAGCTTTTCTGGGCCACTTAGATAGCTCCTTGGGTAAAGGCACTTGCTACCAAGCCTGAGGACCCGAGTTCAAGCCCAAAGCTCACGTTGTAGAAAGAGAGAATCAATTCCTGCAAGTTGTCCTCTGACCTTCACATGATTACTGATCTGATCTGTGCATCCCACTCCCCACTAAAGGTAAATGAATGGTAAAGAGACAACTTACACAGGAGAGAATCTTAGGCATGTATTTGCTGAATATGTAAACAAGTTAAAAAATTAGGGGGGACTGGAGAGCTGGCTCAATAATAAGAGCATTCCCTGTGCAATCATGAGGAACAGGGTTTGGATTCCAGCACCCATGTAACAAGCTGAGCATTTGACACACACTTAACAACCACAGATCCTATAAAAGTAGAAGACAGAAGGACCTCTGGGGACTGCTGGCTTCTGGAGTAGTTTACAAAAGCCAAGCAGGTTCAGAGAGACCTTGTTGCAAAGAAATTAGTGGTAAGCAATATAAAACACACAGTACCATCTTCTGCCCTCTGCATGCACACAAGTACACACCTAGTCCCCACACATATGCATATACTCACACGAATATATACATGCATAGTAAAATAAAAATAATTTTAAAAATTAGATAAAGGAACAAGTAATCTAATAAAAAATGGACAAATGAACTGAACAGACAATTCTCAAAAGTACAAATAGGCAACACATACATGAAAAAAATATTCAACATCTTTAGCCTTGGTGTCCATCAACAAATGAGTAGGTAAAGGAAATGTGTTGTGTGTACACAATGGAGTATTACTCGGCTATTAATAAAAACATGTCATTTGCTGGAAAATGTTAAAGTAAATATAACAGACTCAGAAAGGCAACAATCATGTTTATTCTCATGTGACATTTCAAAAAAGAAGACATGAAGGCAGAAGAGGGGATATTAGGAATGTAGAAGAAAACCAGGGAAGGGGAAATAAATGAGAACATGATCCAAATATGTATATTTATGAAACTATGAAACTGTCATAATGAATATTATTTTATATACACAGTTAATATATGCTAATTTATAAAAAGAATTGGCACACTGATTCTAATATTAAATGAAAATGAAAAGTGCCAAGAATAGCCAATATGATGTCAAAAAAAGAACAATATTGGCAAGTGGATTTGATTCAGTGTGGTTCTGGGCAAGGCTATGGAGCAGGTAATGAGCTAAAGGTAACAGTGACCATGCATTGCAATGCTACACCCAGGCAATTAAACCAGGACCACAAGCTGTGCAGGAATCTCCCTGCAGCCTAGCCAAGAAAGAGGACTATCAGAATCATTATGGGAATGTCAGCAAAGTCAATGATCAGAAGCCTAACTGAGGCAAGTTGCCCAAAGCAGCAACTCCTGACTTCTTTTTGTCTTTTCCTATGATATGTGTGCATATGTTGTGGGTGTGTGTGTGCATGCTTGCATTTACGAATGCCGTGAAGCACGTGTGGAGATCCAAGGACAAAGGTGAGGTGTTTTCCTCACCTTCCACCTTGTTTGAGACAGGGTCTCTGGTTTATGGCTGTGTGAGGCAGTGTAGTTGAGTTAAAAGCTTCTGGAGTCTCCTATCGCAGCCTCACATCTTGCTCTAGTCCTGCAAATTTCTAAAGAGTCTCCTATCTCTGACTCCCATCTTGCTCCATCCCTGTAAGCCTCCAGGGAGTCTCGTATCTCAGAGTCCCATCTTGCTCTAGGCATACTGCAATTACTGACGTGCAGCTGCTCCAGTTTAACTCTTCTCCTTTTTTTCCTTTGACGCGGGAGTCTCATTATGTAGCCCTAGCTGGCCTGAAACTCTCCACATAGACCACTCTAGTCTTGAATTCACAGCAACCTAGATATCTGCCTGCATCTGCATCTCCAGTAATAGGATTAAAAGCACACACCACCATAAAGAATCCAGCTCTTCAGTTCTTAACCTAGTGTGAAGAAGCTGAATCTATGCGGAGAGTTTAAAGCTGTTGTCCTTTTGAAAAACGGTGACTGCCTTTTTAGCTATAATTGTCCTACTCAGTAACTGCAGCTCGGCAGCTAGTGGTTAGGGTGGAGTCCTGCACCTCAGAGAGGCCAAATAGCAAGTCACCTCCTCTCCTTGCTCCTTCTCCTGGAAAAACCCTGGTGCTTCTCCTTAGTCATGTTTGAAAGCCTATCTCCACCTGGTTCCTCTCTACCACTTCCTGTCAGCTAGTAGCTGATGCAGCTTCCTGACTGCAGGTGAATTTTATTTAATCAATCATATGTAGCACATCTTTGCATCATTAAATAAAAGTCCCAGAGCATAAACAAAAGTAACACACCTTAAATAATATTCTACAACATAAAGCATAATACAAGCCTCAGGCACAAGCCTTAGGCTAAGGAGGCTCTTTAGAATCTGGAGGCCCATTTAGCAGAGAGAAAATTCTTAAACCCTTTCTATTTGCCTGATTTATGACTAGGATCAGGATGTATCTTGGTAATCCTATCTACTTGAAATTGACAGAGCTTTAAACAAAACAGGCCCTTGAGGCCCTACCCCTTCACCATGGGTGTGGGAGAGCTGGCTCTGCCCTTCACTTGACAGGAGGTCTGACGAGCTCTAACATCTACTCCATTGACATGTCGGAGTTTGGGAAGGGGCTGGTCCTACAAAATAACTGCAAGATCTCCATCACTTAGGGTAACAGCAGGAGTTTCGATGAGGGTCCAGTGATGATGGTATGTCAGAGGCCTTAAACCAAACCAATGAATGACTCATTGCAATGAGCATTTTGTAGGTGCGGCTGATTAGACATACTGCAGCTCTCAATGTCACTAGGATGAAGAGGTGTTAGAAAGACAGAGTGTCAAGGTGGCTTGTGTGTGTTGTTTTGTTTTTCATTGATTTTAGGGGGTGTTTTGTTGCAGAGGATGCTGTAAGGGTGAGGGGGGATGAAAGGACAGGGAAGTGAATAGGATTGGGACACATGACATGAATGCCCCAAATAATCAGTAAAGAATTATGTAAAAAATAAACAAGTCAAAACAGGCCATCGAACCTAGGCATAAGATAATAAGGTTCTGCACTCCTGAGCATCCTTGGTTGCTTCCTCAAGGTTGGTCTGGACACTACAAATGATGAGAAAGAAGCTGTAGTTCCACTGATGCTTTCTTCTCATCCCCATGAAAGGAGAGCAAGTTAGAGCTAAGAGACTAGAGATTCAGACTCATTAGCTGATGTCTACGTGATGAAAGACTTGATAACTAAGCCCTTTACAAACCGAATTACACCCAAGGCCACGCACTGCCTTGAAACACTCCAAACAGAGTTCAGAACTAGACTCAACCAAGGTGGTTTGCATTAGCAATGAAGCGACACTATATTTTAAGATAGAGGACTATAGTAAATATCTAGTGTGGTATGAGAAGGGCAATGGTGTCCAGAGAAGACTGTAGATTGCCAAGGCTTATGCTCATATTGGAAGTTCCTAAATTAGAGAAATAAAATACAAGGATGCCACCCACTTCTACCACAAGTCTCTGAATCCCAGATGTTCTTAAGAAATGGTCACATTGAGCCAAAGAGATGGATCAGCAGTTGAGAGCATTAGCTGCTCTTCCAAAGGACCCAGGTTAAAATTTCTAACACCCACATGCTGGCTCACAACCATCTTGTAACTCCAGTTCTGACCTCTTCAGGCACTACATGCACAAGATGCACATGTGGGCTAAACACTCATATGCATAAAATAAAAACAAATAAATCTAAAGAAATGACCATCATTCAGGGAAAAATGAAAGAGCATGAACTGGTGGTTTTCATAAACTCCAATTTTGTTTTGGAGAAGAACAGTGGACACTAATACTTTCAGAAATGGGCTACCCCCAAGCCACAAAGCACTATATAAAAGGCATTAACCAGAACCTTGAGATACCAAATTGCACGTGGAAGTGTCTGCTTGTTCCACCAAGCTCCTGATTGTTTCATCACACTCTGAAGAATGGATCCATCAGGAGCTGACCTTCTTCACAAGTTACACTAGGAAAACAGCTACCTTAGAAGATATACTCAGGCCATTGGCATGTATCAAGAAGGTACTGGATCTGAGATACAGCTATAAAGAGGGGGAAGATGGCTACTAGCACAAACTGAAACAACAGCCCTAAAGATGTGACGAGAATGGCCATGGCCAACCTAAGTTGTGGCTGATAATGAATTGCTAGGTCATGCAGCTCCTCCTGAAGTAGATGTAGAAAGATACCTGCCTTCATTTCAGGCATTCAGAAAAGACTAAAAGAATCCCATGATAGGGCAAGCAAAATGGCTTGGCAGGTAAGAGTGCTTACTGCTACACCTGGTGACTTGAGAAACAACCCCATACCTTTGTTGTGACATGCAACACTCCCCACAGACACATAATAAATAAATAGATATTACAAATTAAATTTAAAAGGAATCTCATGATAGCACAGAGGATCCAGAATTTGCTGCCCATGGGCCTAATAACAATTCATGAAAGCAACTATTTTCTTCTCCTCTAAGGTGAAAGAAAGTTGAGATGGATGCAAATGCTCTGGAACACAGGAGAAAGAATGGTTTCTACTCTGAGCTATGGCTCCAGGCAAGAATGGCTTCTTTTTATCATTTATCCAAGCTGAGCCGGAAGGGTAAACGCATCAGCTACTGTCCTGGGCACTTGGCACACAATTGTTTCTTCACTGATGCTCTGTCTCTGTCTCCTTCCTCTGTCCCCTGGTCACTGTTTTGGCTGATCATTGTTTATTTGAAGACTTAGGCACAGAAGGGGAAGAGAAAGTGCCCCTCCCAACCCAAAGCCTCAGTCATCCTCAAACTGTTAACTCCATGTCTCTTCTCCAAACAGATCTGTATGCCATCCCAAAGTAATATTGAAGAGGTCACATTGTAATACATTGAGGGTAATTATAAATCCATAGGAATTAAACCAGGTAGCAAAGAAAGATGAACAGATTACAAGCACAGCCAAAGGGCATACAGAAACACATATACACACACACATACACACACACTTGGTTTATAATAAAGGTGTTGATGAAGTAAAATGTGGGGAAATCAATTCAGCGGGTGTACTCTTATATTTTTAAATAAATGGATATTTATCTTACATCACACAAAAATATCAATTTCAAAAGTATTAGAGATCTAAGTGAGAACAGTGAATCAATAAAGCTTCTATAACAAAGCCAAAGAGAATATCTTCATAGCCTTGGCAAAAGGGATGCATTATTTCTTTAGACAAATAGCAGCTTTTGTGGTTTCATTTAAGCACAAATAAAACACATGCATGACCTGTCTATTTTTGCCTTTACTGCACAGCCTAGCCTTGGGATCGGTTAATCTAGTGGCTGACTCACTTGCTTGTTCCCTGACAGCTTTGTAGTTCTTGGAGAAAACATTCGTAATCTTGGTATGGTAAGATTTGCTGTACAGTTCCAGCTCTTTGACCCAAGGGACTGAGAGCTCCCAGAAGCCACTGGCCTGCATTCTTCTTGCTCTAGGAACTGGTGTTTGACATCAGGATCTGGCCTTTTAATCATCAATGCATCCTATTGCCAGTGCCTTTGGGTTTTCATGAATAGCACTTCATTTTGACATTTCAATCTAACTGGTGATGGATAATTCTCTTGGTCTTCTTTTTATTGTCTTCAGCCTCACAAAAGGTCTGAGAGTAGTGATGATGTCAAGTTGATGGTGGCCACCTTTGTGGGCAGCACATACAAAGGGCAGTTGCTTAGAAAAAAACAGGCATCAGAAAAAGCTGATAAATGAAACTCCATTAAATGGAAAAAAATCATTTATTAAAAGAGTCTATGGAGAGAATACAAAACAGCTCAGAAAGTGAGAAACTATACTGTCACTGTGTAGCTGGCAAAGGGCCGGCTTCTATCTGAAATACAGACAGAATTCCCACAGATAATTAAGAGCAGTGTGGATAACCATTTAGAAATAAGATGTGGGAATTGTGCACAGAAAGGCAAATAGATTAACAAAGCAGAACAGGGCCAGAAACACATTCACATAAGTATGGATGAGAAAAGATGCATCCTGTCCTTGGCACCCAGGAGATGCTAACATCAGATAAATAAAACACCATGGGAAATACAGGGGCTGGTGTCTGTGGTTCCAGCTAGGGAGGCTAAAGCAAGACCATTGCTGAGTGCTGTTATTTAAGGCCAGCCTGGGCAACAAAAGAAGACACCCTCATCTTAAACAACAACATCAAAAGTGGAGAATACTGTATATTTTTAACCAGGCTGGCAGAAAGGAGGATGTTCTTAGGAGACACTTGTACCCCTCCTTTTGGCTATAAAACGGTTGAAACAATGGACCTCAAGAAATTGGAATTTCCTTAAGATTCTCAAGCTGAGAGAAGGAAAGGGTTGGGAGCCTGGTGCCAGGCAGAGGAGGAATCTGTCTTCCAGTAAAAGTTGTCACACAGTTCTGATAACTTGTCAGACCACCCTGCAGGAGAGAAAGAGCCAAGACAATGACAGATTGATGATGGGTGAAACTAGACCATGCCCAAGAATTCCTAGTTGTCCAAACCCGTGGCTCTCTACATAAACATCATTTCCAGTTCCCAGACATGGAATTGACGAATTACTGGGTCTCTTTGTTCCTCTTCCCAGTGTGACCACTTCGAATAAATCTTCTCTTAGTGCTTTTCACTATTAATTTGTCTCCTCAATAGACTTACTGAGGATGAGTAGCTAAGTCTGGCTTGTTAAGGCTGCAAGGACCCAGGATCTGACCCTGTTAATTCCAGTAATTAAAAAGTCAACCCACCAAAACCTCTACTGAATATAAACAAGTAAACATATAAATGTATCTACCACAAGGCACCAAAATATGTGAAGTAAAAGCCAACAGACATGATGCATTGACAACTTTGATATGAATAACCAATATATGCTAATAAAAAAATAAGACATACAAAATAAAGAAGGAAAAAAAGAAATATAATTAAAAATAAATAAATAAATAAAATAAAATAAAAAATAAGACTAGCTGTGTGGTGGTGGCACATGGGAAAATCTCAGCACTAAGGAGGCAGAAGAAGATGGATTTCTGAGTTCGAAGCTAGCCTGGTCTACAGAGTGAGTTCCAAGATAGCCAGGGCTGTTACACAGAGAAACCGTGTCTTGAAAAACAAACAAAACAAAACAAAAAAGGACAAAATGTGTGCTGCAGAGAAGGTTCAGCAGTTAAGAGAACTTGTTCTTGCAGTCGACCCAGGTTCAGGTCTCAGCAGCCACTTGGCAGCTCACAACCACCAGAACTCCTGACCCGTCCCAGGGGATTCACTGCTTCTTCTGACCTCGGAAAACTTCTTCATGAACTTGGTGTGCATACATACACTCAGTCACATACACACACACACACACACACACACACACACACACACACACACACACAATTAAATAAAATTTTTAAAGATTAAATGCTTTAAAAAAAACCAACAGCGTTTGGTACGTAATTTTCAATGATGTGTTGAATTAGAAAAAAGGGTCAAGGAAATAAAAATCTTATTTTTTCAGTATTAGGGATCAAATACAAGAGGTGTAAGGCACACACTTTACTATTAAACTACACCTTTGTTGTGTTTTTAAAAAGTATTTTAAATGTCTGAACACTTTGCCTGCATGTATGCAAGCATTTTATGTGTGCCTGCTGCCCTCAGAGGCTAGAAGTCATTGTCAGATCCCCTGGAACTCGAGTTACAGATGGTTGGTAAACCTCCTGATACAGGTGCTGGGAATCAAACTCAGGACCTCTATAAAACGGCAAGTGCTCTTAACTACTGGATCATCTCTCCAGCGCTTAGCCCTTAGTTTTTTGAGACAAAGTCTTACTATGTAACTATATAGATCAGGCTGGTCTGAACCCTCAATATTCCTGCCTCTAATTCCCAAGTGTTAGAATCACAAGTCTGTGCCACTATACCCAGATGAAATAGAAATCTTAAATAATATAATAAATAAATAAACTATCAGTTACTGTCAAAAAGGCAAAATGCACATATTTTGAAGTGCAGATGGAATGTTCTCCAAGATATGCCATATGTTAAGTCTTGAAATAAGCTGCACTCCATGTGGAGTATGTTCTTTGCTCACAAGGAAATAAAGCTAGAAATTAATAACATAAGGAAATTGGAAAAGACACAAATATGTAGACATTAAACAACATATTTCTAAAATTTATGGAATATGGCTAAAGAAAGATTTACAGACAACTTTATAGGTATAAATACTTGCATTAGGGGCTGGAGAGATGGCTCAGGGGTTAAGAGCACCGTCTGCTCTTCCAGAGGACCCGGGTTCGATTCCCAGCACCCACATGGCAGCTAACAACTGTCTGTAGTTCCAGTTCCAGGCAAAACACCAAGGCAAATAAATAAAATAAATAAATAAAGTTAAAAAAAAACTGGCATTAAAAACAAAACAAGATTCAAGGCTGGAGAAATGACTCAGTGGTCCTCTTGTAGAGGACCTAGGTTTAGATTCCAGCACTTTGTCTTTGAGACCAGCCTGATCTACATAATAAGTTCTAGGACAGCCAGGGATATACATTGAGACTGTCTGAAAAAAAATCAAAGTGCAACAGGTTCTGGAGAGATAGCTCAGTGGTTAAGAACACTGACTGCTTTCCCAGAGGACCTGGGTTCAATTTCCTGCACCCACATGGGGAATCATAACTGTCTGTAACTCGAATTCCAAGTGTTCCAACATCCTCACACAAATACATATGCAGGTGAAACATCATGCATGCAAAGAACACACACACACACACACAAAAAAAAAACAAGATTCAGGGCTGGTGAGATGACTTGGGGTGGGGTGTGTGTGTGTGGGGGGTGATGGTGTTAAAGGCATTCATCTCCAAATCTAATCCTTGTGTTTGATTCCCAGGAACATATGGTAGACAGAAACCACCAAATCCTGAATGTTGTCCTCTGACCTCCATCCAGTATTGCCATGGCACATATATACCCATGTGTATACACTAAACTAAAATTAAAAGTTATAATTAAAAAAAGATTCAAGTGAGGCTATAACTTGGTAGTAGAGTGTTTTATCTAGCATGTGTGATGCCCTTGGTTTGAGCTACAGCAAAACTAAAACTAGTAAAAATTAAAATTAAAATTCAAAAAAAATAATCTAGCCTTTGACCATAACCTAGAAATAGGAATAAACCAAACACAAAGCAGAAAGAAATGGGTAATGTAGACTAGAAATTAATGAAATCAATAATAGGAAAGAGTAGAAACTAAAAAAAAAAAAAATTGAGAATAGAAAGAAAATCAATGGCGACAATTTTTTTTTTTACAAAATTCAAGAAATATGAAAATACTGAAAAAAGTTGGAAAACTCAATATACCAAAAAATAAGAACAAGGGAGAAGACATCAGTGCTAATCTTACAGGTATACAAAGATGTCTAAGTTGTAATTTGACAACCAAAGTGCCAGCAAATTAAATGACTCAGATGAAATGTAAAAATTAATAGAAAGTCATGAAGCATAAGTGATGGAAGAGAGAATAGTAACAAATCTAAATACACAGTGATTAGAGATCAAACCCATCTGAAAGTTACTCCAAAGAAAGATGAATGAATGTTCTCGGCACTTGAGAGAGAACTTCACATCGTCCTACAAAAATTATAAGCTCATATCACTCTGATACCAAAAACAGCCAATGACATATCGTGAAATGAAAACTAAGGGTCAATAACCCTGAGAAAATAGAAAAATTAACCGTCAACAAGATAAGCTTCAAACAGTCCAGCAACCTGTTAAGGAGAAACTATGTAACCAAGTGGAATATGTCTCAGGATTGCCAGCCTGGTTCTATAGCTAGTTACTTACAGGCCTGCCAAGGCTACATAGTGAGATTCGGACTCAAAAAACATATATCCCATTTGTAAAAGCCCTTGAAAAAGAAATATAAAGCCCAGGTGTGTGTACATGTTTGTAATCCCAGCCCTGTGCAGGTGGAGGCAGATGAATTGAAATTAAAGATCATCCTGGGCTACATAATTAGTTTGAAGCCATCATGTGCTTCAAGAAACCCTGCCTCACAAATATACACATTTTATTTAATCCTACCAGCATACATTTTGTGCATGAATCAATATAATAGAACAAGGAGTCCAGAAATCAACTCTCACATTTATAAACAATTGATTTTTACAAATGTTGCCAAATGAATTCAGTGAATGGAAAAAAATCCCTGGTATTTACATCAAGTGATATGGGACAACGAGAAGTGCCCATGTGAAAAAGTACAACTGGACCCCTACATTCCCATGTTCCAAAATTCATCCACAGTTGACCAATAGTCTAAAAGTATTTGAATATGGAATAAAAGATTTTACAAAGTAAAGCCATCATGGTCTAGTGTGCCTGGGTGTAACTCAATTGTAATATGTTCAGGGTCCCTAGGTTTGATCCTCAGCACTAAAAGTGTTGTGACATAATACCTGACAATGCAACTTAAGGAAGAGTTTATTTTGGTTCAGTTTGAGAATACAATTTATTATAGTAGGAAAGGCATTGTGTCAGGATGTTCATACTGCATTCACAGTCAGGGAGTAAGAGGAGCAAGATAAATACTGATGCTCAATGCTTTTCTCTCTGTCTCTGTCTTTCTGTCTCTCTTTCTCTCTCTGTCCTCTGTGTGTCTTTCTGTCTCCCCTCCATCCTCCCTCTCTCAGGGATTTCACTATGTATCTCTAGCTAGCCCAGAACTCACTATGCAGACCAGGCTTATGTGGTCACACAAGAGATATGTCACTCTTGCCTCCCCAGGGCTAGAATTAAAAGCATGTGCCCACCAAATCCAACTTGCTTTCTCCTTTTAATTCAATCCAGAACCTGAGCCCATGGAATAGAGCTGCCTACAGTTATAGCAGGTCTTCCTACCTCAATCTTGAAGCATCCTAATAGCTTGCCAAGAGGTTTATGTCCTCAGTGACTATAGATACTCTCAAACTGACAATCAGTATTGGCCATCACAACAAACAAGTTTGCAAGCTCATAGAAATTACTTCATAGATCTTCAAAAAAGTCTGTTTTCAGTTATCTTCACATTACTTTTGGTAGATCAGTTATTTGTTCAATAGTTCCTCCAATTATCTATAAATTCATCATACCCCATTTATATTAAGCATAACTTTTGGTTTTTCAAGTCAGGGTCTCTCTGTGTAGCCCTAGCTGTCTGTAGACCAGGCTGGCCTTGACCTCTCAGAGATTCTCCAACCTCTTCCTCCTGAGTGGTGGGATTAAAGGCGTGTGCCGCCTTGAAGAATCCGGAAGGAATTTAGTTCTGCCTCAGATTGATATACCACCCATAGTTGACTCCCTTGGGAGGCCTGCCCCCTTCTGAGCACTGGGGGAGGGTGTAGAAAAGAGGTGGAGGGAGGAAACAGGAGGGGAAACTGTGGTTGGTATGTAAAATAAATTTTTTAAAAATTAATAAAAGGCAAATTTATTATACTGTTTTATTCATAGAGAATCCCATCATTTTTAAAGATCATGAATTTCTTTGGTTGGGAACATGAATGAACTTTCTCTTTCAATTAGAGAAACCATGTCAAAGTACAGAACTAACATGAAATTCTAAAGTCAAAACTAGATTTTAATTAATCTGGATTTGTAGTGAAAGGATTTTTGAAAGTCCTGTTTAAGTTGACTGCCCTTTTCTGGTGACATTTGATTTTCAGTTCTAAAGCTGTCTGCTGAATATGCAAATAGAGGAGCAAGGCTTAGTTTGTACTTGGACAAGATATCAACAATCTTTTTTGCATTATATATTTGGCAGGTTCTTTATGAACTTCATAGAAATCAGGACGATTTGAAACTCACTTTTTCAAAATTTTAAAGTACCTAAAAGGTCAGAGAAATAGTAATTTGATACATAATTTTTCAAACAGTTGAAAGCCTTATCTTTGCTAAGATTTGACAGAACTAGATCTCTACTGAAATAGACCAATACATCCAACACCCCAACTTCCCTTTATTCACCCACAAGAAACTTTGGTTGTGAGTTTAAATCAGGAAATGTAACCTTATTCTATTTCATACATAACCAGAGGGAACAGTATAACACAGCATGTTTGTTTATGTGATGTACCTTGACTGAATTAATGACCAGTAATTTCCATTGAACATTAGTGAGTTTTGAAAAATAACAGGCATTTATTTGTATTTGTCAACCATCATGGAATTTTTATATATGTCCTTTCATCTGCTATTAAAATTATGTGGTCATTTCCTTTTCTAAATGATTTCTGTGACAATCTAGGGCTAGTGTAGCAATTATAGTCTTTTTTCTTTTTCTGAGCACATGGACCACATGGTCATGATATTATTCATAGTGCTAAAAAATAAAACCGCTTGGTGTTGTGGCACACACTTTTAATCCCAGTAGTAGGGAGTGGGGTCAGGTAGATCTCTATGAGTTTGAGGCCAGTCTGGTCTATATAGAGAGTTCCAGCAGAGGTGAGAATACATAGACATAGAGAGATGATTTTTTAAAAAATTAAAGGGCTGTAGGGTGTTGTAGTTGATTTTCTTTTTACTCTTTACTCTTGGGTGCTTGTCACTCAACTCCCAAATAAATACATAGAGACTTATTCTTATTTATGAATGCGTGGCCTTAGCTTGGTTTACTTTTCCTAACTTAAATTATCTCACCCACCTTTTACTTCCAGGCTTTTACCTTTCTCTGTTTCTGCATATCTTTTCTTTCTTTCTTATTCCATGTCTGGCTGTGAGGCTGGTACCTAGCATACTCTTTTTCTCCTTTTCTTGCTCCCTGATCTTCTCTTTTTCTCCTCCCATTTATTCTCTGTGTCTGTCAGCTCTGCCTGTCTGTTCTCCTGCTCAGCTATTGGCCAGTCAGCTCTTTATTAGGTCAATGAGGTGTTTAAGACAGGCAAAGTAACACAGCTTCCCAGAGTTATACAAATATAGCAGAAAAGAATGCAGCACACCTTTGCATCATTAAACAAATGTTCCAAAGCATAAGCAAATATAACACATCTTTAACTAATATTCCACAACAGGGGGTAGTTCAGTGGTAGAACTCTTGCCTAGCATGTATGGAGTACTACCTTCAATTCCCAGTACCACAAAATAAAATAACACCATCTTTACAGTAAGCACAGTAGTCCACCTACAGGCAAAGTCCCAGCCAGAAAATTAAAGTTCATGACTGAGGGACACTTAAGTTGCAACTGCAGGAGGGATGCAACAATGAATGCCTTATTATTACACTTAACAAAACCCAAATGCCAACATTAGTAGTCAAGGTTAATAAACAGCGACATAGTCTGTACAACCTAAATCACATCTTCTTTGCTCAGTTGACTTCAGATTCTGTTAAGGTTGACACAATATAGATTTGCTACCTTTCCTTTAAAATTTAAATAAGCCTTTTTGAAAAAAATGAGAACTTTTGCACCTGAGAAAGGGTTTCTTGGGAAAGTTGTGTTAGCTCTAGAATTTTAGGAGCTTCCTAATTCCCTCCAGGATGGAGTGTTTCAATTCAGAAGAAATAGCTACAGAGTAGCATTCACCTCTGCTGACTAACAGTAGCCTTCACAATGCCTTCGGTATTCATTCATTCATTCAGTAGGCAGAGTTGATTGACATCTGGGTGTGGTTTACATCTGGATCATCTACTTTCCATTTGTAATTATTTCTTCTCTTAGGGCCTGAAGGAAGACAATATGAATTAACATATGAAGCAATTAGAAAATAACATGCTGAGTGCTTGCTGTATGCAATTAAGTGCTATACAACAGTCATTTTTTATTTAAAAAGGATTTTTTTCCATATGTACCACTGCTCCCCCTCCTTTTCTTCCTCCCAGTCACTCCCAGTCCTCCCTCAGCCTCCCCCCCACCCATCCCCCCATCCATTCCCCAAGGAGGGTAAGGAGTCCCAAGGAGGGTCAGTTCAGTCTGACACATCCAGTTGAGGTAGGTCTGAGTTCCTCATCCCAGTATCAAGGCTGGGTTAGGTGTTCCTCTGTAGGGAATGGGCTCTGGGATAAGACAACAGTCTTAGATAGGAGAAAGGCTGTCACATATTTATTTGAGAACATTGGACATTTATCAGGCCAGCTGTGTGCTAGGTTCTTGGGATACAAAAAGCAGCTAGAATGTGGTCCCTTTTCTCAAACAGTCCACTATCTAGTGGGAGGGGCAGAAGGGAGTGCAAGTAAATCCAGTAGAACGTGGACAATTTTAAGATAGAGATCTGGGATGGGAACAAACTAGAAGGAAGCCTCACCTATTCAAGGGATAAGGGACGGCTCCAGGGACGACGTACATGTCTGACATTTAAACTGAATCTTGAAGAATTCTAGGTGTTAATTAGTGCAAGAAATTTGTTAAAAAGAGCTGTAGGAAATAAGAAGTGATGAAACAGAGACTTTTGTCTATTTCACTGCCCAGAAAAGCTGGGGACATTCATAAGAAAAATGACTCCACATCATCAACTACAAGATTAACTCTTTTAAAATTCATTTAGTGTGTGTGCCCACGTTGTATAGGCATGTTCTCCCACACAGAAATCAGAGAATAATTTGTGGGAGCTTGTACTTGCCAGGTAGGTCTGAAGGAAACTCCAATTCCCTAAACATCTAAATATGTAAATATAAATATCCAGTCTAAATATCCAGAAATAAGCTCAACCTAAACTATAGGAAATTTTCTGGATATTAAATGACACCTTCTCCCATAATCCTCAATTTATAGATAAATTAAAATCACTGATAAATTGACCTGAACTAATTATTTGTGTGCTCAATTCATTCCATTCTTTGCCTCTAAGACTTGATTATGATTCATTGGGAATATCAGATCCCTTATAAAATTATTCAGATGCAGTTTCTCAATATTCTAGTTTTATCATTATTCAGCCCTTGAGGTAGTGTAGATATATCAGCCAGGTCTTCTTATGTAACCAACAATCAAAACAGCAACATTAGTGCATATCTTCACTCAAATATATGTTTAGGGATGATTTAATATTACTGAATGAAGTTCCTTGGGCCTTTTGTTACAAACAGATGAGATACCTGAGATTTTATATGTATTATACTAAAATGGTTGCCAGTCAATGGCTGCCTCTTAAACTTGTATGTTCTTCCTGCATCATAGCCTTACTAGATAAATACATATCCCCAGGAGCTGGAGAAATGGCTCAGGAGTTCAGAGCACTGGCTGCTCTTCCAGAAGACCCAGGTTTGATTCCCAGCACACCAACAGCTGTAACTCTAGTCCCAGGGGATCCATTACCCATTCGCCTCTTTGTGTACTAGACATGCATGTGGTGCACAGACCTAACATGTAGACAAAACACCCATACAGGTAAAATTAAGCAATAACATTTCAAAAAGGAGCTTTTGGAAGCAAGAAATGATGCATGATGAAACAAAAGCTTGTGTCTTTTTCATTTACCAGAAAAGCTGGAAACAGTTATTTGTACTCAAAATAACAACAGCAACAACAACAACAAAACTTTTGGTAAATCAGTGACTATAAAGAAAACACTTTTCAACATCTGTTATGTATGTGTGTTGGTACATTTGGGAAGTCAGAGAACGACTTGTCGGAGCTGGATCCCTCGTACTAGAAGCTTGGCCCTGAAGATAACATGTTGCCTTTGAAGCAGCTCTTTCCTTTTGCTGTCCACGTAATCTTGAGCAGAGTTACTTAATCGCTCAACATTCTTTTCCTCTGTAAAATGGGATAAGCAGCAATCCCTCAGTATCCCCGCAGGACTGTGGGAAAGAAAGGAGATACAAGAAGAAACTATTTAGCAGGTGTCTGTTACATTGTCACTGACAGTTAAAGCATGATTTTGCAGACAGTAGTACGAGCTTTTCAGTTACTTTTTCAGTATCATTGTCAATATATCATGTTAAGTTCAGCTCTGAGTTGATCCAACAGTACTTTAGGAATGGCCATGGGCCTCTAAATCATTCATCTGGCCACAGTCACTAGTCTTCTGGGCAGTGGCTGTACCAGACTAAGCCTCAAATTGTCAAGCAAGGAATATGTATCAACAACTAGGTCCATTAGAAAATGTAGCTCCCCATCAGGTACTCAAATAGCCCCCATAGGCTGGACAGACTTAGAAATGTTGCAAAACCTTGATGAACAACAAAAGCTAAGGGAATCACCGGTGCAGAATACTTGGGTCCTAAAATGAGTGGGGAGATGAACTAGGTACTATGACAGTCAGTGAAAAAGTAAAAACGGTCATATTTTATTAGAGAAGGGACATCATCTAAATCATTGTCTTTGTACCTCCATAGAAACCTTGCAAATTTCTCTTTTGACTGGTGTAGAAATTAAGCTCAGAATGGTCAGAAAATGCCCAGGTTTGTTTGATAATTAGCTTCTCACCAATGTTTTAAATTCAGGCTCCATTTCTCTTATATCACATCTCATACAGAGAAATTGCATGTTTGCTCACAGGGACATCTATAATATTTAACTTTAATTTTAATTTAGCCACTTTAAAATTTAAAAATGAGGGGCTGGAGAGATGACTCAGCGGTTAAGAGCACTGTCTGTTCTTCTGGAGGACCTGAGTTCAATTCCCAGCATCCACATGGCAGCTAACAACTGTGTGTAATTCCAAGATCTGACACCCTTACACAGTTATACATGCAGGCAAAACATCAATTCACATAAAATAAAAAAAATTTAAAATTGAGAAATATAAAACTGTTTAGTATAATACCACAACTAGGAGCAGGGAGGGTGGCTTGGTGGGAGAACAAAGACACAGGGTCAATCTCTGGCCCCACAGAAAATGCAAAGAGATGTTAGTTTAACCTCAATTTTCAGTTTTATTTCAAGTGCTATTTAAATTAAACGTAAATAAGAGAGGTGAACTTCTGTCATGGTTGGAAATTCACATTTGTTTGTGTTTTCTCAGTGTTGCCTTTCCCATGGCATCAGAATATACCTTCCAAGTCCCTTTTTAGTATAACATGTAGGAGGCAATTGGTGTGTCTTTAGTGAATGAATGAATGGCCTGCCAGTATTGATTATAGCCAGAAGCTCATAGGAACACAGACAAATTTAGATCACAGTCAAGCATTATATCAATTCTCCTGGGGAAAGAAAGGAAAAATTTCTTAGAGTTTCTTCCTTGTGAGCCTCAGCAAATCTAAGGCAGAAGATTTGAGAAGGTAAGGAGGCATGGATCCAGACCCAGACTTTGAGCATCTTGAGATGGTGCAAAGCAAAAAACAAAAAACAAAAAACAAAAAACAAAAAACAAAAAAACATTATATTTTTAGCAGGTTCCCAAAGGTCTCATTTCCACGGCTTAAGAACTGCTGGGCATGGAAGAGCAACAACAGACCAGGACAGGATATGACTGTGTTTCGGGAAAATTCTGCCTTATGTCATAAAGTAAAAAGAAGACAGAAACTTTAGAAGACACCCACACAGCAGTCAGAGTGACAGGCCCAGGGAACTGTTGCTTTGAGCCAAGAGAGAGGGAAGAAGATTCAGGGCTGGAGAGGTGGTTCAGTGCTTAGGAGCACATGCTGCTCTTGCAGAGTCCAAGGTTCAGATCCTAGCCATCTGTAAGTCCAATTTCACAGAGTCCAATAACTTTGTTTGGTCTTTGTTGACTTCAAGCACAAATGTGGTACACACCACATACAAGTGGGGAAAACATTTATATACATACAAGAAAAACGAATCTTAAAAAAAAAAGATGGAAGTTTCAAGTCAAGTAGATGACCCAGTGTGTACAATGTAATCAATATGGAAAGAAAAAAGATGAGCAGAGAAACAGGGAAAAGAGGCATCATAGGCTTTGAGCATATATTTAGTAAACACGTGATAACAGAATGCAGAATTTTTTGGATGCTGAACCTGTCCTTGAAGATCCAGATTAAAAGGAATGCCTCTCAGGGATGGACTTCCTAGTTTTTCTGGGCAGAGTCCAAAAATCCTCAGGGTGTATGATTATACTAGAGAAGTTCACCTATTATACTGAAAACCATCGAGTAGACTAACTCTATTTTTTAGGTTGAGAATCCCTTGAGGGTGGGACCTATGTCTTTTTTTTTCTATTTTTAAATATTTTATTTTCTCACTTTTACTTAGATATACCTAAAATATTTTATATATTTGAATTGTATAACTCGATGGGTTAGTGGAGTTTTTCGTTTATGTTTAAAATTTATTTATTTTTATTTTTTTGTATATGAGTATTTAGCCTGCATGTTTGTCTGTGGACCACGCACATGCCTAGCATCTTTGGAGGTGAGAAGAGGGCAGTAGACCCCCTGGAACTGGAGGAACAGGTAGGTGGTTGTGAGTCAATGTGCAGGTGCTAGAAATTGAACCCAGGTCCTCTGACAGAGAAGCAGGTGCTCTTAACCTCAGAGTCATCCCTCCAGATGCACATTATTTATTTTGAGCAGGGTCTTGCTGTGTTGTGGTCAAGGCTACCTTGGAAATTTCAGGTCCTCGAACTCCTGGGAGCAAGACCTGCAGGTTAGTACCACTACACTCAGCCTCAGCTTGAAGTTTTAATTAGGAACTATGTTATGTTCCCTTTCAAACCTCTAGCATCTGCCATACGGCTTGCCATTTAGAAACAATCTGTAATGCCTATTGAATAAAGAACTGGAGCATTAACTGAAGGTAAAGGACAGTAAAGGTAGAGGGATCTTTCAAGAGTGAAGGCAAGCTAGAGCAAAGCAACTGATGCTCCAGAGCAGGTGAGTCAATCAGGTTTTCCAGAGCAAGGCAGAGGTGGTACAGAACACAGCTCTAGTTGCTGAAATCAGAGAATTCTTTCAGTCTTCACGGAAGCATAAGAAGATGGATGTACTAGATCTTAGCTCACAGACAATCCTTTTAGAAGTAAGTAATGGAGCTGGGGTCGTTGCTGAGTATGAAGAACAAAAAAGAAGCAGTAACTGGAGCCTGAAGGAGGAGATCAGAAGAATGTTGGTGGGAGTGCCCTGGTGAATCAATATGACATCAGTAGGACCTATGCTATATCCCCAGGCACCAAGCACGAAATAACAGGCTGCATCTGACAGTCATGTTAATCAAGACTTGCTACCAAACCGGGACCTGAATAACTGAATCCACTGATAACTGTCTTTGAAACTCTGCATATCCTTCTCACTGCTAACATCTCCTGTTGTAGCCATTTGTCTTTTCCTTAGTAGACTATAAATCAGTTGGAAGGAAAAGCTGTTTCCTATTCATTATTGTGTTGGACCTTCCCACAGTGTTTGTTCACATCACACATGCACCGTTATCACATCGTACTATATTGGTTTACTTGACGGCCTCACTATTTTCACCATGAACTCAATGGGCAGATTAATCTTTATTTCCTCTCTGTTTGCAACTTAGTTTTTCAAGCTTTTATTAAATTAAATTGTGTTCAAATAAATGCATAAATGAAAAAATGAGTTAAAGGCAATAAAATATGGGCTGGGGGGGTCAAATAAAAAGACCACACACTGTTTAGCCACTGCATTTTCTGTTACACATTCATCTGTGTCTTTGATGCTCATCATCCTCTTCAGAAGTAGATTGGTGTTAATAGCAGCAGAAGCATCTCATGTCAAGAAAAGTCTAAGATTAAAACATTTGAAATGCCATATTCTGTAGGTCTTTGAAATGTTTGAAGATTGCCTATCTATTTCAAATGTATCTCTGTATACCTAGAAAACCTATCATGAATAGAAGTATGATAAATTATGGTTAACTATTAACCTCTATCTCTTTATTATCCTATATAGCTTTTAAGGACTACAACTCCACACTGCATAAATAAACAAGCGGTATGAGTACAAGCTATATAGGTAATACCTTAAGCAAAAATGGAAATAGGTATACAGTATAAGGACAATAACCTCAAATTTGTTACAATATATAAAAATGTCCTAAATGGAAGTAGAAGCATATGATACAATATAACAAAATAACATTAAATTTGTATCAATATACAAAAATATCTTAAACAGAAGTAGAAACATGCATACAGTGTAACAAAAATAACAAATTTTTATCAATATACACAAATATCATAGACAGAAATAGCAATATTATACAGTCAAGTAAAAATAACCTTAAATTTGTATCAGCATTATAAGAATCTATACCAATGTAAATTATTTAAAATTAATATTTAGTTTGAAGTATATTTAATAATCTGCCTTATAATCTTATCATATCTATCCCCCATTTTATTTTCTGAACAAGATTTCTAAATCTAATCTCTTTTGTTCAGCCCCATACCCTATAACAACTTGTAACCAACCTCCTTATAAAATGAAAAATATCTATAACCTTGAGAAAAACCTAAAACCATCCATTTCACCTATTGGGCTGTCTGGCAGGTGACAATATCTCTAGGGGATCCTGAAAAATTCCGAAACAATGGTCAAGTCTCAGGAGGACTAGCTTCATCATTTGTCTCCAGTCTCTGAGTAATGGGAAAGTGTAGCACTTATGTGAAGTCCTGGCTGGAGTGGTGCATGTGGGTGGACCATCTCAGCTAGCCACCTTGGAATTGTCCTGAGCAGTTTGTAGTCCGAAGTTGATCTTTGGATGGTGTTTATTTATTGATTTAGTGGCATTAATACAATACAGGTAGAATCATTGTGCAGTCCCAACATCTTTCTGGAGGATTCAGAGATTGCTTTTGGGAAAGTTTATCATTCACTGTAGAAAAAGTAAACATATTAAATGTCATATGCTGTAAATCTTAGGGAGATTAAAAGATCAAGACCTATTAAATATATCTGGGAATATTCAGGCTTAATTTCTAAATATCTGTTTAAACTCAATTCTGAAATCACCTAAGGAAGCTGCATGAGGTTAGAATTGGTTAGTACTTATAATATCATCAATATCAAAACAGACTATTTAAATTTTGAGATAATGGGGCTGGAGAGATGGCTCAGTGGTTAAGAGCACCGTGTGCTCTTCCAGAGGACTCGGGTTCGATTCCTAGCACCCACATGGTAGCTAACAACTGTCTGTAGTTCCAGTTCCAGGCAAACACCAAGGCAAATAAATAAATAAATAAAGTAAAAAAAAATTTTGAAGTAATACACCTAAATTTTTTTTTTTAAGATTCAAAGTAAATTCAAGGGAAATGAGATTAGTGACAATATAATAGTCCCTAGATTTCGTTTTCTTTTTGTCCCATACCAGGTGCCTTTTCTGATATGAGACAGAGACTTTGAATTTCTTTTAACAAAAATGCTTGGGAGAAGGAGAGAGCCATGCTCCAACTTCAAAGCCAGCTTTAGTTTTCTTTTTTTTTAAAAAAAAAAAAAACTTTATTTATTTATTTATTTGCCTTGGTGTTTGCCTGGAACTGGAACTACAGACAGTTGTTAGCTGCCATGTGGGTGCTGGGAATCGAACCCGGGTCCTCTGGAAGAGCAGACGGTGCTCTTAACCACTGAGCCAACTCTCCAGCCCCCAGCTTTAGTTTTCAATTGAGTTGGAACTACATAAAGACCACCTGTTCAACACGATTGTAGAGACCAGCAAAAACCGACACTTGGAAAAGTTTATGAGATTTTACTCTGTTGGAAGCATATTATACTCCTTTTCTTGATAACTTTATTAAAAAAAAAAAAAAGCACAGTTCTATTACCAAAATCAGGGCAGATAGCTCAGAGCCAGAGCCAGAGCTAGAGAAAGGTTTCCGACCTGGGCCGGTTCACCCCTCCTTAGGCAACCTGGTGGTCCCCCGCTCCCGGGAGGTCACCATATTGATGCCGAACTGAGTGCGGACACCCGATCCGCATAGCGCACTACAGCCCAGAGCTCCTGGACTCAAGCGATCCTCCTGTCTCAGCCTCCCCGGTAGCTGGGACTACAGGCGTGCACCACCGCGCCCGGCTAGAGAAAGGTTTCATGTAGTTAGATGATTGATTTGTAGACCCTCTTTGGGTTCCATTTGGATGAATCAATTTTAGACCACTATGGTTACTGCTTTCTTGGGCATTGAAATTCAAGGTTCACCTTGAAAGAAAAAACACCCCTAAAGATTAATGAAACACTATGGATCCAGAATGTAAATCCACTCCCATTGAAGGAAAAATAGCTACATGAAAGACATCTTTAAAGGCTCAGTGGTTTGTTAGTGATATTTTCTTTCTTTTCTAAAAATAGTTTTTCCTTAAAGAGACTAATAGAAAATAACAAAAGCTGACCCTCATAAAAGGTGTACTGTGTCCCCAGGCATTATTCTCCGGTGATTTGCATATGTTAACTCATTTCTCACAATCTTTTGAGAGAGATACCATTTTAGTAGTGACAAGCCTGAGGGACTAGAGGTAATACACCGTGATCAAGGTCATAGAGCTTGAAGTGAGGGAACTGAGATTCAGTGAAGAGTATGGCTCCAATATGCTAAAAATGAGCGCTAGTTTAGGTATTTGGTTCATCTGTGTGGGTTATAAAGAAAGTCACTGGTCTTTTTTTTGATTAAGACAACCCCAGCATTTACAGAGAGCCAGCTAGCTATACACCAAGGATCATAATACATGCTTTAGCTGCATCCTTATTATTCCTCACAATAAACTTGGGAGGTATTTCATTTTCATTTCCAAGATCAAAAAACCAAAACCAAACAAAAAAATTAACGTTGAATGATTAAAACAATTGGACCGAGGATTGCCACGCAAACGGGCAAATTGCACTAGAAGCTCTGTCTTTGCTAGCAGTGAAATTAGGCGAAAGGAGGACCCCACAGGGATACCAGGAGAGTACAATGAAATAATGGATGTAAAAAAGGCCTCGATGAACAAGTGCAAGAGCTAAGGCCTGTGCACTTGAGTCACTGGAAAACCGGTTCCCCAAGACCTGCTCCCAGGCTTTCTGGCCCCAGCCCAACGCCTTCTCTTCCCAGTGCCTAGCTTTCTCTTCAAATCTCTTTCTCGGTCTCCTCTGATCCTGCCCCTAAAGCCTCAGCCAAGCGGCAGAGCGGAGAATAGAAGGTACGCGCGCGAGCGGGAGGCGGGGCCGTCGCCCCAAGCCTTTCGAGGGGCTGGTCTGCGCGCTTGCGCTGTACTTCGGCGGCTTCAACCGCCCCGGCTCGGTGGCCAATCAGTGTCCCCGGCGCGCTCGAGACGTCTTAACGTTCTGTGGGTCGTGTGCGTACGGAGGGAGGTAACGTAAGGGCGCTCGGCGAGCCCGTCTCTCCTCGAATGAAAGGAAACAACCCCCGGCGACAGAGCCCCGCTCTTCGGCAGTGCCGGAGAACCGACGCCTGCCTCCCTAGTCTCCCCTCGTGGGCACTGTTCTCCCGTCGCCCGTCCGTGGGCAACGCTGGTAAGTTCCCTTGGGTAGCTAAGGGCCCCCCATTCTCTGTCTGGCGGGAGAAGACGAGGAGGATGGCGTTGGCCAGGCCGCCGCCCCTGCCCGTTGTTACGGGGGACTCGCGGTGGTCTCCTTCATTGTCAGGGACCCCCAGAGGCGCCTCGCATTGTCGGTGCTCGCTGCTTAGGCTGGCGACCTAGTGCTTTGAGGGGCGCCGAGGGACATACTAGGCGGCAGCCTGGACTTCGAGGGAGGGGGCTTCACATCAGAGGAGGGAAAAAAACTGGGATAGGGGGAATTAAAAAACTCTATGTTGTTGCTTAGATCATTTTAGGGGTAAGGAAGGTGACTCCTGGTTTTGAAGTGTAAGAGAAAATATGGTTAGGATGGCTAGAGGGTGAGCCCTACGGAATGAGGGGGAGAAAAAGAAAAACTCTCGAGTGAGGGGAATCGGGTGAAAGTGATGGATAAAGAGATGCTTTGGAGTACGATCCTTAGAGGACGAACTCCTGGGGGAGGGAGAAGGGGGGAGAAAGTGGTACAATGATATTTTTCTGAATTCCAGGGACTTGGCCAAGGACAAATGGTGGGGGGGGACCCCCGACTTTCTGGCTGAAAGGAACCTGCCGAAGTATTGGAAAGGAGGATAGTTTTTCGAGTTTATCCAGCGTCTTGGTTAGAGGGAGATCTAGGAGTCTAGTGTGTGATTGGAGAATAAATAACGGACAGTCCGCTGTTTCGTGTCTGGTCCTTTATTACATGAGCGAACAGCACGACGTTCTCTTGCGATTTCTATTCGTTTCGATAGTCTCCGTGAAAGTGAAAAACATATCTTTTGAGCTTTAAAAAGCCTTTAATTTTCCTCTGGTTTCTATGTATGTAATATCAGGTCTTATCATACAGTTCAAATTTTTTCACTACCCTTTGGCTTGAAACAACTGGAAAATTCCTTTAGTTTCCTTTTGAATAACCGCAAAAAGCAGTGCGAACCATGTAATAATATCATGCAACCAAATTCAGGTACCCTCCCGGCATATCTCTTATTCATTTATTTCTCTCCTCAGTAACTTTCCTGATAGAAAGGGTGTGTTATCTTTGGAGGATCAAGCTTCTAGCTGTACATTTCTTCTGGCTCAGTACGGAAGGGTTTTCATCTTCCGGAACTGCAGTTTTTGTTTTGTTTTGTTTGTTTTTTTCTGTGGAAAACGTTCTTTTCAGATACCAGCCATTGAATGAGCTCTGGACTTGGTTCTCGAATGCCCTCCTTGGTTGTCCAGGTGATTTTCTACCTCGGAGCTTCACAGCATCTTGAAAAATCGGAAATGCATTCATTGTTTCAGCGGTGTATGTTTTTCAGACGTTTAAACAATGTTTCCTATAAAGATAGTGTTACAGTTTCTTTTTGCTTTATACTTACCTTTCTTTAAAGGGAAAGGTCTCATTGTGGGGGTAAAGTATTAAACTTTGAGCTTTGCCTGCTCTTAAATCTTTAAATTAAAGCGAAAGTGTCAAATAGCTGGGGATGATTATAAACCCTACAGTAATGATGCTTGAATGTCCTTATTCTGCTTAACCCAAGACCACAAATGTGACAGCAGTAGATAAAAATCTGTATTTTTGTGATAGACAGTTTTGCTAGGCGTCATTGTTTCCATGATGGTCTCTGCTGCTGCATGTTTTATAAGACAGATGTAAAAAAATAAGCAAGCTATGCACACATGCATTATTTGAATTTTAGTGGAAAAATCCAATTAGTCATTGCATAGCAGGGCAAAAATTTAATCATTTGTTGCACAGTGGTGTGTTTCTGTTTACTTAAAAAATAAAATATAAACCAGTTACCAGGAAATACATGAATATTTTAAAATGCAAAATTAAGTATATTTTTGTTCTCTTTTAGATTTTGGAATCTTTAATATCTAGAAAAGTAGGTTCTGAAAATTAAGATGAAGAATATACCTGTTTATTAGTGAAAAGAGGCAATATTTAATAAGGATAGAATGGAGGGGGTACCATTTCACAATCAATTTTGGGAATAAAGAGTGGTTTTTCACTCTAGGAATTTTGCTTATCTTAAGTCAATTTTTTAAAAAGTCAGCTAGGATTGTATAGAGGTGGCACATTAAAGATGTCTATGAAGATTGGATTTATAATGTAGCATCCTTTCAGCTGGTCTGGATGATCTGGAGAAATGCTTAATATCTATATCATGGTGACTTCACAGTGCCTATTATTCATTGAGTGATGGTAAAGAAAACTCATTTAGAACTCTAGTAGCATATCTGGGTGCTATTTATGAATCTTGGTGTTTTTGCATAGCTCTAAAAACTGGAGCAGCAATATTTTTCATAAAGCAACTGGACACATACTTGCATGAGCAAATGCAAACACACTTCCCCTTTTGTTTCTTCTGTTTCTCTGTTGTCCTTTTTTTAATTCTAAAAGATTTGCTACCTGTTTTCAATCAGTTTCACGGTTTCTAGCCAGTGTTCTGAAATCAGTACTATTGAGAAGTACCCTGTGGCACTTGGGAGACTGAGGTATTTAAAATTATAAGATAGCATTAAGAGTTTGTTAAACCATCACAGAGGGCAAGACCTTTGAAGTCTTGTTCAAAAGAGAATGCTGGATGTAAATTAATTAGAAGAAATGTTTTCTTTGTGGCTTCCCGTTTCATTACATCGAGATGATCCACATTGAATAGCTGAGTGGTTGTAGATACTGCATCACCTTGCTGCCGCTGCCACTGCTGGTGGTAGTCATGGTGGTGGTGTTGGTGACCTAACAACTGAATTGTTAGTGAGCCAAGTCTCTAAATACAATGTCAGGAAAATGTTCAAATCTATATAAGTGGCAACTTAATAAACTAATTCGAAGATAGAAGTTTGAGTTTCTATTGATTGTGATGTATGTTTCTGCAAACCTGGGACTGAGCTGCTTACTCCCATTAATTGGGTGAATTATACAAATCAAAACACTGATTTGAAATTTGTTGAGTGATGATGGCATTGAACAACTATCTGTGTTGAGAACCATGATGCAAATCTGTAGACTTCTGTGTTACAGCTTTTCTTCCCTTTTTTGGTTTGACTGTGAAACCTATAATTATAATCTGATCAAATGCAAGGCTCATTCAGAAGAATTTTCTTTTCACCTCACAGTATTGCTAACTTATATATAGAAGTTCATGTAGAAGACCACTGTCAATTTTCCTTTTAAAAAGAAGACTTAGGATAAATCTCAGTCAAATAAAATGGTTTAGTAAATATTAGGGTCCTAACGACTGTACTTTATAGTACAATGTTAGAAAATTCATTATTTCATTCCATGGAAAAGGAACAGAATAACAAGAATCTGAGATCATAAACATGCATTTTCTTAAATTTGAACTACTTCAGGTTTTAAAAATAGTTGTTTCAAAGTTATACTTAATTTTACTTTTAACAGTTTATCAGTATTTGAACTGGAAGAAATTAAGCAAGTAAAGGATTCAGTTTTCTTAATATTTTGTAGTTTCTTTGTAGGTTTAAATTGTTCTTAGATTTTTATCATTTTATTTTCTTGATGACCATCTACCTATTTTTGAAAAATACTTTTTATTATTATTTACTAGTGGGTGATTTAATTTTGTGATTTTGGTTTTCTGTGTGCTTTTGAATGGGGTCTCATTTTCTTTTTTAAAAAAATTATTTATATTTTGTGTAAATTAGTGTTCTGCCTGCATCTATGTTTGTGTGAGGGTGTCAGATCCCCTGGAACTGGAATTACAGACAGATGTGCTGCCATGTGGATGCTAGGAATTGAACTTAGGGCCTGTGGGAAAGCAAACAGTGCTCTTAACCATTGAGCCATCTCTCCAGCCTCTGGGGAGTCACTTTCTAATCCAGAGGGGCTGCAAACTCTGTGGCTCAGGCTAGACTCATGATCCTTTGCCTAAAACTCCTCTAAGTGCTGAGATTATAGCCATACTACTACATACTACTGTATGTAGTAGTTATGCTTATCTACACAAATGTAGTTTTATTCACATATCTCCTAATTTGACTTTATTTTGATTTCTCTCATGCTAGACTTAATTTCATTCTCTGCTTTTCTCTTTTAATATGTATTATTTGTGGAAGACATCTAGGGTTTTAGCATTTATCTATACTAATGTTTAAGTCACTTTATTAAAACCTAGACCAGACATTAAACTACTTGCATGGAAATGTATAATTTTTTAAATGAAATTAACCATTTTGTTGCCATTCTTATTCTCTGTAGCATTTCTTGAGATTTAAAGTGGCATTTTGTAAGCAGTTTAAAAATCATGTCAAGCTCAATTGAACAGAAAAAAGGGTCTACAAGACAGCGCAAATGTGGATTTTGTAAGTCAAATAGAGACAAGGAGTGTGGACAATTACTAGTATCTGAAAACCAGAAGGTGGCAGCACACCATAAATGCATGGTGAGTATGTTGGCATCTGTCAAGAGACCCCAAAACCATTCCTGGGAGAGAATCTTAGTAACACATTAGTATTACTGAATATGAAAGCAAAAATGCTGTTAAATTTTTAAGAAATTGTTTAACACTATGCAATGTCATCTTAATAGAAAATTCATTTTTAAGTTTAATATCTTATTCATTGCCTTGAAATTATATATGAACCCTAATGTTTTAAAATGTTATTTATAGCTTTTTTCGTCTGCTTTGGTGTCATCACATTCTGATAATGAGAGTCTTGGTGGATTTTCTATTGAAGATGTCCAAAAAGAAATTAAAAGGGGCACAAAGCTGGTAAGTTGGTATTTCTGCCTCTTGAGCATAAAACTTATTTTAAACTCAAAAAGGAAACTATTTTAACATGTATTACTTTGTAAATTTTAAGCAACTTTAAATTGTGGGTTCCTTTATTTTCTAGCCACTAAAATCCTAAGCTTGATTTGTTTACAACTCAACAAAAAGGAGTAAATCAATATCTGTACTATTGAAATAAATATTTCTTCTCAAAAGGAAAAATCTTCTTAAAGGTCGTGATCACTTATAAAACAAATAGTTTGCTTAATTTGAATGTATCATGTTTAGAATCTTCATTCAAATATATATTTTATAATTCCAATATGTCTTCCCTTTTCAGATAATTAGTGTGTATCATCACAAACTAAGATGACAGTGCCTCCTCAGCAGGAGAATGATAACTCTTGCTAAGAAAATATCATTCTGTGGTTTGGCTATATGACACAGCATTTATGGCTTTGGATAACTTTTGGTGAATTTTCCAGGAGTTCTTCCGAAGCTGCGCTACAGTTATATTCCTGTAGTTATCTCCACCACCAGTAACCAGATTGGCAAGATGTTATATTGCTTCTTGGGAAAAGTAGCATCATCTTCATTGATATTTATAACACATGACTTACCATGCAACATTCAATTGATTGAAAGATTTCTTTTCATTTGGCTGTTTCTCTTGCTTGAATGCTTTATTGAAATCACGTCCATTGTTGTAATGAGATCTTAACTTTGAACATATCTTATCATTCCAGCCCTAAAGTATATGTAATAATAGAAAAAGATCTTTTTAATGTGATTTTTCTTCATAACTATAGTGTGCTGAATTTTTTTTTAAAAAAACAGAACACCTGTGTTTTTATTTCCTGGTCCTTAAATTCAGATGCGACAAGAGAATGCTGTTTACTTGGAAGTGGTGTTGTAAACCTTATTGCTTCATTATTCCTTGTCATTATAAGTAAAACCCCTTTTTCTTCTTCATGTGTTAGAGCTTGCACCATTTAACATGCCTTCTGCAGTCAGACTGGGTATAATATTGGCTCCTGATACTGAAATAGTATTAGGAAACTCAGTGCCTTCTTTTTGCATCTTACATGAAGCAAAAGTATACATCTGTCAGTCAAGATTGAATGCATTTGAGCCTATTTGTAAAGAAAATACCAGAACTTGATAGAAGTTTTGCTATTAGGAACTATTTTGTTTTGAATGTTATAAAGTGGGGTGTTAATTTCCCTTCAGGTATAGTGTGCTATAAATAACTCAACTTTCTCCTTGATTTAGTGAGTGGAATAATATTGAGGGTTAAAAGCCCAGAAATAGTAATAGACTTGTGCTTAGATTCCATTTCTGTCACTAACTGGGTGACCCTGAATATGTTATTTATTTCCCTTAGCCATGTATTCTTGTTCAAGGTATAATGAGCATATTTGCCCTGGGGAGTTATTATTAGGATTAAAAGACAATATACAGGAGTAAGTATGGTGCTCAGCACATAGTTAAGATAGCCACCTCTGTAGTTATTCCTTATAAAAATAAGATCTTGCTATGCCATTGAAGACTTACGAAAGCATGCCAGACAAATAAGTTATGAGATCAAGTATTTCTTGGTGCTTGAGGTTGAACCACAGCCTCAAAGATGCTAAGCATATGCTTTATTACTAAGCTACTTCTCCAGCCCTGTAGGCTTTTTTTCTGGATAATTACTACAGATACAGTAATGTTTCCCTAGACAAGTCATTAACTTACTTGTCTTTTTCCCTCCTATCACATACTAAATATCAATGACAAAACTTGTTGTAAAAGGTAGAAAGATTTTCTGGAGGCTGGTGGGGTGGCTCACTGATAGAACATTTCTCAAGCTTGCACTGTTGCCAAGCACTGACTCACTAAGCTACAACTTGTTTCAAAAGCTACTTGACACCATGGACATCTTAAATTGTGGAATAGTTGCAAAAGAGGAGTGTATCAGAGCCTGGACTGTTTTCTTCTTCCTTCATCCAAAGGGTTAGAATTCAAATTACTTATATAGTGAATTGGAGAGCAGCATTTATGTTTCACTTTAAAATAATGTTAAAAATTACAATTTTTGTTTTTATTTTATGTGCATAAGTGTTTGTTTGCTTGTGTGTATGTATATATGTGCACTGTGTACATGCCTGGGGCCCATGGAGTCCAGAAGAGAGTGTAATATTTTCCTAGTGTTGGAGTTACCATGTAGGCACTGCGGACCTGAATCTTCTCAAAGAACAAGTGCTCTTAACTACTGAGCCATCTTGATAGCGCCTTAAAAATTTCCCTAATACTTATTTTTATTTTTAATTATGTGTATGTTTTCATATGTGTAGGGGTATATACATATGAGTGCAGTTTCCCATGACAACCAGAAGAAGCCATTGGATTCCTTGGAGCAGGAATTATAGGCAGTTAGGATTTGCCTGATGTCCATGTCAGAAGCAGAACTTGGGTCTTCTGCAAAAGCAGTATATGCTTTTAACTGCTGAATTTTCTCTCCAGGCCCTGAAATAACTTCAGGTTTCTTTGCTTATATTGTTTTCTTTTTAATGAGGTACTGCCAAGTACCCAAAATTCTTGATTTTTATTTTCTTTACTTTTTCCAGTGTAGATTTGTCTAAGCATTAAAAGTACTGCAAATCAAATAGGAAAGAATACAAAATGAAGGGTTCTATATGTCTGAACTATATATAAACCAAGTAATTGGTGTCCCTGGTCAGCTTTTTTAAAGGCATTTGATCCTGTTACCCTTTTTGCCCTGGCTCCAGTTCATATGCATTTTGAGATGAAAAGGGTCATGAATACACACTGCAAACAATCAAAAGCAGAAGCCCAGGCCCCTGAGTACACTCATGGCAGGTACCTGGTGTTGCTTCCAAAGGTGTTCATTTGCCCCATAGAATCAGGACAGACTTAGGGCTTGAGATGAGTAATGGGTGCTGGTGGCTGGATTGGAGCCTTGCTAAGGTGGGAATGCTCAGGAGAGCAAGAAGTGCAGTGATTCCTTGCAGTCATAGGCAGTTAGTTTTTTGTGATTTCCTTATCAGCTTCATGGTTCAGGGGGGAAAGTTATTTTGTATGAACACATTAATTTCTATTATCTTAAGTATATAGTCCCAAGATGTACATAGAGAAAAAGAAAAAAATGTGTAGTTATTTATTTTTCCACAATTATTTCTAATTCTTATTGAAGACATATAAAGACATCACACCATTATCCTGTGTCAGCTATGTTTTTTGTTGTTGTTGGTTTTGAGTCAGGGTCTCCTGTATCCCAGGCAGATCTAACTTAGTATGTCGTTGAAGATGACCCTGATTCCTAATTCTACTCCTCTTGGGATATTTATTATAGGTATATGCTACACCCACCTGTAAAATGTATCCTTAATTGTCCAGCCATATAGAAAAAAATGTAGTTTCCAAGTAAAGTTATTTGTTACCATTGCTTTTTTGAATTTCTCTTGAGACAGTTAATCATGGTATTTGAAGAATGTATTCTTTTTAATCTACTTGGTGAGATCACTAAATCTACATTGATAGTTACTTTTACTAATTGGTACCTGTGTCAGATAGATCACAGATGTCAAAAGAATTCAGGCGGTCATGTTGTTCACCTTCCCTACCCCTAGGCAAGATTACCTAAGTCACTCAGGATGAGAGAACAGAGCTCCTCTGCTCTGTTCTGGTGTTAGGAAATTGTGAGTCTACTCAGGTCACATAAAATAAGAACAGTAATATATTTGAGAAACTCATTCCTCTGTAATGCAAGTGTATTTCTTAAATTTTGACTCCATTAAAGAAGTATTTAGCTTTTTTCTTTCCTTATAAGGAATCCTTCCTATGCACAATGGCCATACTCACATGATTCCTAAACTTGTCTGTTTTCAAATGAGAATTTTTCTGCTACACTTATAAACTTCCCTGAATGATTTATACCTTTTTAGTAGTAGAACTAGCTGAACTTATGAGAGCTTAATATGTGCTAAAGACTAGGCAAAGTATTTAATCCTCACAATCATACTGCAAGAAAAGAAAGTATTCATTCTTGCCTTATACAAAGGAAACAGGCCCAGAGAAATAAAGTAACCTGAGTATCTGTGATCATATTGCTAGTATGTAGCAGACCTCAGATTTGAATGCAGGGCCAGCACTCCTAATCAGCTGTGTATACCTGCTGCCCTTTTAAGCTGTTTCACATCAAATCACATTTTAATAAATTATGATAGTTTTCTAATAAAGATGGCTGATTTTAGGACACACTCAGACTCCTGTTGCCTAATATATTATATCAGTAGCATTATATTGATTACTGTTAGGACAGGACCTTCTACACATCTTAGGTAAAAATGATCTATCCTTTCATAGGCTATGACCATAAGACAACTCATTCTACATAGTCTTTACTCAGTAGCAAGGGAGTGTGTAACCTTGCAGAGGTAAGGTTTCTGTTTATGATCTAAATAGAAACTCCTAGTGTATGTGTTCCTTCTTTGGGGGGGTCTTCCCTATTTAAAAAGTTAAGACCTCTTTGTATAGATAGTTAGGTATAGGAATGAATGTAGGAAATGCTGTGAGGTTTACCAGATTAGAGTTAGGTAAGAATGGCTATGGGATTTTTAAAATATCAGACAAGAATTTTAACTCAGAATGAGGAAAGGCAAACAGAATTTCTCTGAAGACAAATTATATACAATAGGCACTGTGGAGAATGAAGCATAATGATCGCAATTTACTTGATCGCAATTTACTTGCCTGCTCTATGTAGATGTCCTGCAGGCATCTTAAACTCAACCTGTGCAAACCAGTATTTATAACCTTCCGCCCTGAAATCTGATTCTCTTTCTAAATCCCTTGACTTACCCTTCCTTCCATATCTATTATGTGGATTCTGTTTCTGAATAGACTTTGTCTTTTCTTTCTTAATGCTACCCTCTATCAAGCTTTCATCTTCTCATTTTCTAGTAAATATACCAGAGGTACTTGCTTAACTGCTTTCAACAGCTACTGGTAGGCTTGTGAGATAGATGGTTCAGCCCTGGTAAAGGTGCTTGCCACCAAGTCTGACAACCTGAGTTCATCCCAGGGAACCACATGGTGGAAAGTAAGAACCAATTGGTCCTGGAAGTTGTCCTCTAACATTGGCCTGTGTGTTGTGTGTTGTGTGGTGTGTGTGTGTGTGTGTGTGTGTGTGTGTGTGTGTGTGTACACATACACATTGAATTTTTTAAAAAGCTAACGTTACTCTCCAAATTATCCAGAGATATTAGCATAACATTGAGAAATCCTGTCTTAATGTACTTTCCCAAGCTCCTTTCTTTCTTGGGTTTTCAGACATTCTCTCTATGCTTTTCTTTACTGCTGCTTCACGAGTTTTTATTTGGCCCAGCTCAAACTCATGCTTGTGTCTCTGCCATATAGTACAGCATGGCATGCTTTGTAGTCAGAACAAGTGTATAGGCTTTTCTTCCATGGTGAACTGTGGGCTCCAAGAGACTATGTTTCCTTTGCTTAGCTTAGCATCACATAGGCATGGCACATGGGGACATTTGGCATAGTGCTTTAAGTCTTCTTCATGTTCTGTACTATTCTAATAATTAAGTGGGCACTGATCAGCCCTTGCATCTCAAAGAGGAATGAGTTTGGATTGGAGAAAGTGGGAAGGAAACCTTTAATGATAAGCTAGGTTTAAACTGAAAGTTCTGGCATAGCATAAAGCTTCCTGATTTGTTTAATCAGTGTTGTGTTGTTTGAGTCTTTGACAGTTTGGAAGGGGAATAGAATGAACTAGGTGAAATAAATTAGCCTACTTATTTATTTATTTATGTATTTATTTATTTATTATGTATACAGTGTACAGAAGAGGGTACCAGATTTTTTTATAGATGGTTGTGAGCCACCATGTGGTTGCTGGGAACTTTGGTGTGGTGGAAAGCTATGAATATACCTCAAACACGGTTATTTTTGTCTCTTCAACCTTCAGTCACCCAGTGTGTTGTTATTTTTTTGTTGTATTCTTGGGCATTATATTTGTCAGGTAAACTTTAGATTTTATATGAGCTTATCAAATATTTAAGAACCAACTAAAATCTAGATACTTAGGATATAGACATGAAATAAATTACCCTTAGAAGTAAAAATTGCCACAGGAGAGCTAGGAAAGAAAGCCACAGCAGATTTGCCTGAGAGATCAGAAGGCCTTGAGGAAAACAGCATTTGAGTATGTATGGTGATTGGCATCTGTAATTCCAGCACTCAGGAAGCTGAGGCAGGAGGAGGACATGAGTTCCAGCAAGCTTGACTTACAAAGTCAAAGCTTTTCCCACAAAAAAATGGTCTTTTGAAATGTGTTCCAGGAGAATGATACCATGAAAGTCAAAGGTGGAAAGGAGAGTTTCAAGGAAGAAGTGTTGGAAGATCGTAAACATGCCAGTGCTGCTTATATAGTGTGTGCAGCTTATTTAGCATTTAGGCTGAATGGGGGCAGGATTTCCCCACTTGGCTTTTGCATACAGAAGCAGCAGGTATTGGGTGACTATTGATGCTCCCTAAGTTCTTAAAATAGTGATCCCTCACCAGCTTAAGTAAATCAGAAAAGGGGTGGTTTTCAGACAGACATACTCCACTTTTGTAAGGTAGGCTGTTGTTATAGTCCAGGCTGGCTTTGACTGGCAATTCTCCTGTGTCAACCTCCTGATGCTAGGAACACAGGTGTCTGCCACAAGGCAAGGTTTTTTTATATATATATATAAAAGAACAGATAATAACTGTTGAAGTTTTATGTGAGGTTAATTGTGATCAAAGACAATACAGAAAAAATGGCTGTGCTGCAATTAAACTTCATTTACAAAAACAAGAAAGGGCCATGTTGGGCTCACAGGACAACTCCCTCTATGATATTTGAGGAGAAAAAGAGGTAAATTTTCATCATGAAGATTTTTCATTACATCGCTTTAACTATGTGTACATGTTCTGTGGATGTATTCACGCTAATGGGAATTCTTTTTAAAAGCCAATTATAGTATGCAGGTTAACTTTTAATGTCTGTAGATATTTTACCAGAAATGTATATTAAAGTGAACTTTGCATTTGGGGTGATTAAGTAAAACAAGCAGTGAAAACTGTATTTTGGCTATTATGGAAATGCATTTATTTAAGAACATTCTTTTTCTTTACCCCCATTTAGTGTTTTTATAATTAGGAACATTGTAACTTTATGTCATAATTCTCATTTGTGTTTGCTAATGGAAGAGAACCAAATCCAGTAATTTAAAACCAGAGCTTGAGGAAATATGGCTTGGTGGTAGAGTGTTTGCACAGCATGTTCAAGACCCTGGATTCTATCCTCAGAACTGTAAAAACAATTGAGCAATATTGTCAAATAATTTCTTTGTGCTTTAGGGACTTGGTGCTTACTTGAATGTGGCTATGTTATTTGACATTCTTCACAGATTAAATATAGCAAGCAGCTTAGCGGTTCACAGTATTCTCAGCTGCAAAGACCCACAGCTGAGAAGAATCTAAACAAAAAGGTCTGCACTTAAAAAATGTCTGAACTTTTCAGTTGAACAAAGGGAAAAAAGAAACTTTAAATGTTCCAATGAGAAAATCTGTTTTTCTTATCAGACAAGATTCAGGTAAGTGGATAGAGTTGGAATATGGGAGTACTCAGCATAAGGTCAGATGGTAGATCAGGCAAGGACTTGTTAGACCGACTTTATTGCCCTGCAGTTTCCAAGACTCCCCCAGCTGTTTCAATTAGTCTGTACCTAGGTGAAACCATAACAATTGCTTTTCATTGACCCTATTTTTTTAGAGGCACCTAGAATTTAAAGTCCAAATCTCTTTTGTAAGCAAGCAACTTGTCATATTTCAAAGATTTGATAGTGTTCAGATTTTATTGATGCTTGTTAGTTTCTCTTTAGACCTTCTAAGCAAGCTTTTATGTGTGATCTTAAAAAACAACTGTTTTTGAAAACAAGAATATAGTTATAAGATCACATAAAAACAGTTTTGAGTTCATGCTGCACCCTCCCTGGCAGTGGCATTTATTTAAAAAAAAAAAAACTTAAGTAATTTGGTCACTGTCAGCTAACTAGGTAAGCCAGAGGCTACTCTTATGTATGTTGGATATGTGATGTTTTATTCTAAACTATGACTCTGGAGAGATACAACATTATTGAGGCATTTCCTACTTTCTGGTTTTTATGGGAGATTGTGTTATTACAGTCAAAAGAAGAGCCAGGCTACTGTAAGGTGAAGCTTGTCTCTTGTGAAAATACCGTAGATAGAGTGTTCTTTTCTTTATGTACTTTTGACAATTTTTGTCTTTGCTTTACAGGTTCAGGACCATGTCTTTTCATACCTTCTTTTGCATTTTCGGTATTCAAATCAGTTTTCTGAAGCAAGTGTCTCCAACGCTGTTACAAAAGTTAACAATATTGCTCTGCAGTGAATGTGTGTCTGTGCTGGGAGTTCCTTTGCTATAAGGAACTGTGCTATAAGGGTTTCTGTATAGCCACTGGATTTTAGCTTTTCCACAAACACTTTCTTTTTCTTCCTATTGATTAAGTTGGCAACCTCATTTTTATTTTCCTCCCCACTGCTACTGAGAAAACAGTGTTTTTTCTTTTGATCCATAAAACTTTAGTGGAGACTTAGTTTGATTTGTGGCCTTGTTCAGTTGACTGAAGCGCAGGTATGCTCTGCTGTCTGCTTCCTATGATAGTCCAGCTAAGTCTTCCTCTTTGAGTTCTTTGTGTGTCCTCTCATGCATGACTTGGTTCCACTTTCATCTTTGGGTCAGCTCCTTGAGATTTGTTTTTTTGGTACAACTTATTAACCCATGTTAGCATAGCAGAACTTCTGGCTATTACCATAGCTTCTGATCATACTGTGGAAATGGTGTGCAATTACCTGTGATAGGACAGGACGCCCTTTTCCCAAACTCTTCAACTTTGAATCTGGAGATTCATAATTGAAGTTTTATCAGGTCTTCCAGGAGCAAGTTGAAGAGGGGGTAAAAGAAAGGCACTATCAGTAACAATGTGTTTGCCTTTTAAAAACAAGAACGTGGAATAGGATACATGCAGAGCAAGTTGAGAATTAGCATTTATACTTACTTTGGTGGAAAGAAAATATTTCGTGGGTAGGTCAGCCCGATTTGAGCAGGGAAAGGAGACCATTGTTCTTGAAAAACATATTTCTGTCACATTAGTTTTCATTTTCCTGAATTTGAAGGTACCAGGGATATAGTGATAGCATGATGAAAATGACAGCTGACAGTCTTTTTCTAGAGGACAAATAGTGGGAAAGACTGTTGCAAATTGCAGAGCCAGTGCTTGCTGTAGGGGCAGATATTGAGTACCAGTGCTAGGTCTAGCTTACATACCTTGCTGTGGTGGTGATTATGGTGTTGGTGAGGTCCTTTGTCTGTATTTTGAGAGAGGGACTCACTTTGTAGCCCTAGCTGTCTTAGAACTCACAGACATCTGCCTGCCCCTGCTTCTACAGCTCTGGTACTAAGATTAAAGGCATGTGGCATCATATCCATCCCTCTTTCAAATTAATTTTTCTTCAGTCTTTGAATATTTAATACATTTGTGAAATTTATTTTTATCATAACCATTGACCATTACCTCCCTCCAACTCCTCTCCTAATGTCCCTCACCTTGTCACCCTGTTTGCTTCATGTCCTTTTTCTTTTGTTATTACTAGGCCCCTGAAGTCCAGTTATTGCTGCCTGTATGTTCATGTTTGTGAGGACAACCACAGGGCTGTGGGGAAACCTATCAGCATCCAAGTCCCCTATAAAGGAGAGTGTCTCTCTCTCCCTATCACATTCTTTTTAAAAAAAAAATAGAAAAGAAAAAGAAAAGGCCTCTCTTTGGTTTCTATTTGCCATAGCATTTCAGAAATGGTTCTAGGAAATATCTTTCCTACCTTTCTTAATTACGATATTTATCCCTAAATTCTCAATCTTGTTTCTAGAAGGGCTAATCTGTTCCTCCCTACATTCTGTGTTCTTAACTGAATTGTCCTCAATTTCATTTTTTCCATTCCTGGATCAGGATCATACAGTTTGTAAGAGAGAGAGAGAGAGAGTGTGTGTGTGTGTGTGTGTGTGTGTGTATGTGTGTGTGTGTGTGTGTGTGTGTGTGTGTGTATTAATGCATGTGGGTGTCATAGGTCAGAATAGAGTGTTGGATCTTCTGGAAGTGGAGTTACAGATTGTTGAGACCCACCATGTGGGTCCTAAGAACTGAAACTGCTGCAAGAGAAACAAGTGCTCTTATCCAGTGAATCATCTCTCTAGCCACTGTTTGTTTCTGAGTAAACCCTGAACTCAAGCTATCATCAGACTTGAAATTTGCCTCAGTTTTCAGAGTTCTGCCATTAAAGGTTTATGGTTACATCCAGGTCGTTATCGTTATTATTACCTGAAGATAAATAGGTAAAGTCTTCAAATTTTAAGGTAGGGGTGTGTGTGTGTGTGTGTGTGTGTGTGTGTGTGTGTGTGTGTGTGTGTGTGTATATGTATGTGTGTTACGTTCCCATCTTTGAAAACAGCATATTTTCAAAA
Source organism: Sigmodon hispidus (assembly GCA_004025045.1). Classification (NCBI taxonomy): domain Eukaryota; kingdom Metazoa; phylum Chordata; class Mammalia; order Rodentia; family Cricetidae; genus Sigmodon; species Sigmodon hispidus. The sequence continues at coordinate 85,602 of PVIH01006372.1, forward strand.
TTAACAAAAATCAACAAATTTATTGAACACTCTCTTAGTTTTCAGTGGGAGAGTGCTTGCCTACCATTCAAAAGGCCTGGGGTCCTTCCCTATAGTAAAATAGTAATAATAATAATAATAATAATAATAATATGGAAGGGAAAATTTATCGATTTAAAAAATAGCCAAGAACTAAGATGAAGCTGCTATGTAACCTGTCCTGTAGGGCTTCAGGGATAAGAATTATTGCAAGTGTTGGGCTGTAGCATAGATTATTAAGATAATACAATAAGAGACATAGGAGTGCATGCCTAAAATTCTGGCATTTGGGAGGCTGACACAGGAAGGTTGCCAGTTGAAGGCTAGACTGGACTATATAGTGGGACCTTTGCTCAAAAAATAAAATAGTGGATGGAAAGATGATGGCTCAGTGATTAAGAACACTGTTCATTCTTCCAGAAGACCAGTATTCAATTCCTAGCACCCACATGGTGTCTCACAACTATGTGTAGCTCCAGTTCCAAGGAATCTCATGCCCTTTTCTGGCTTCCATGGGCACACCAACAACCATACACATTAAAAAAAATAAAGAAAAATAATTTAAAAAATAAACAGATACCCTTGCCCCCAAATCAAAAATACCCAAAGAAGTTCTATTACTTATTTTGACAAGTATTTTCTACTCTGAAATATTTTTGTTGATATTTTGTTCTATTCTTCATTGAATAGAACTGATAACAAAATAAGTTTTTGATTGCTTTAAGAACATGATCTTCCTATGTTGCTGTAGTTGGTTATTTATGAAGTTGGTTTCTGTTACCATAGCCTCTTAAACTACTTTGAGTATATCTGAATTTATATTCCCCTCCCCCAGATACTGGCACATTTTGTTTTCCTTTGCATTCTCAGCTGAAAGACAAGCACTGAATGAATTAGCTACACTATTCCTGATACTTTTAAAAAATAACTTTTTGCATAACAAAATACCTTGAATATCGTAGAAGAATCAGAAAATATGGAAAATTAAGAAAACCCAGTTTTTGCTGTATTTATGTATACTCTCTCTTTTTGTATTTTTGAGACAGGATTTCTTTGTATAGCCCTGGCTGTCTTGGAACTTTCTCTGTAGACCAGGCTGGCCTTGAACTCACAAAGATCAATCTGTCTCTGTCTCCCAAGTGCTGAGATTAAAGGCAAGTGCCACCACTGCCTGGCTTCTCTATCCATTTTCAAAGACTACTGGAAATATAATTGAGATAGAAATTAACATAGTTTCATATCCTGTGTTGGTTTTTAACTTAACATACTACTTTGAAGCTGGTATGCTGGATATATCTATCATTCCATCACTTGGTAGTTTGAAGCTGCAGATCATAAATCTGAGTCCATCTTTGGCTACAATGTGAGATGCTCTCTGAATGAAAAATTCTCTCAAGGAGCAGCAATAGAATATTCCTTCATATAGACATACGGTAATTTATTTAAACATGTTGCAGTTTTTTTTAACAGACTCAATTCACTTTATTTTTTGTATAAAACCCTTATGTGGTGGCCACAGCTGGAGCCTGGGTCCTCTGAACAGAGACACTGGTGTGGGCTTTCACAAGTTGGTCAGTGAATTCCTGATAAGGCGACTTGGTAAACACAGTCTCTTTCTAGAGGTCAGGGGTCAGGTAGCTGTAGGTCTTAGAGATGGCATCAAAGGTGGCCTTGGCAAAGTTGCCCAGGGTGGCAGTGTAGATGTGTCTGTAGATCCCTTGGCTGATGTGTAGCAGTCATCAATACCCTCCATCATCAGTAACTTCTTGGGCACAGGAGCAGAGATGATGTCAGTGCCTCTGGGGGCGGGGATAAGGCACACCAACACAGAGCCACAACGGCCTGTCACTTTATGAGGAATAGTGTGGGGCTTGCCCGGTAGCTTCTTCACACAGGGACAATGGAAACTTGGCCAAGATGATGGCTCCTCGGATGGCAGTGGCTTCAATTGTTTTTATAATTGCGACTATTCAAAATAGTTCTGCATTGAATGTGCTTGAACATAAATTTTTATGCTTGTTAATATTTTCAGTAAGTATTATTAGAACAAGGGATATAAACTTTTTGTAAAGGCTGTATTTCTAATCTTTTGTTTTGGTGGTACTGGAGCTGGGGGTTGAACCCAGGGCTACTTGCTTGGCAAGTGCTCTGTGATCTTGCTATATCCCCATCAGCATGGTGTTCTTTTTGTGCTAATTACTTGGAGTTTCAGTACTTATTTGAAGAAATGGGTTATTTCTTGTATATTAATAGAAGATAGTGGCTCTTGTGTTTTCTGGGAAGTAACTACATTGAGAGTATTTAATTTTTACCTACATGAGTATTTTTAAAAATGATAGCATGAGTGAGTTTGAGTGTTTTATTTTCTTAAAGAAATGTGAGAAGTTTTATTGGAATTTATATTAGCCTCTTAGTAAATCAGCATTACTTAGGGACCAAATAGTTCAATTGTTAGGATCATAAGTGGTTTTTGTTTGTTTTTTCCTTGTTTGATGTTCGTTTTGGTTTTTGGAGATAAGAGTCTCAGTAGATGTAGCCCAGGCTGACCTGAAGCTCTATCCTTCTGCCTTAGGCTCCTGAGTACTGAGATCAGAGTTTAGAGCAAGGTATCTGGCAACCAAATAACAAAATGAAAGTTTTGTTTTTACCTTACTGTGATTCACTTTGATCGTGGCATTTATAGCTTAGGAGATGGCACATTAAAAGTTCACTGGGTACAGTACACTGTGTTTAGTGAACCAACCATCAATAATGATTGTTGCGTACTTAAAAAAATGTTTTCTAAATATAGTGCATGAGCTGGCTAATTATTATCTAATAAGTTTAGAATGTGACATATATTGAATTGAATCTTTTCTTTATGTTGGCTTGAATTCCTAATGCAGAAGGTAAGTAAGATTAAATTGAAGCAAGCAGGCCTATTTTCACAGTATAATCAATTATATATTACAAAATATCCTCTGCTCAAAGTATTAAATCTGCTTTATAATTCTTTTATTCTCTCTACTGACTTAACTGCCAATTGATTTTACCAGGTTCCCAAATACTATAAGGGAGTTTTTCCTCAAAGATTTTCATTTAAATCTTTCTTAATCTTCATTAAATCTTCATTTAAATCTGATTTTAAAATAGTTTTGGTGGTGGTACTAGGGACTGGTGGTATTAGGGACTGTGTAGATTTGGTGACTGGGGAAGCAGTACATCACTGAGCTACATCATCAGCTCTTCTGCTGGTTTAAGTGAAAATTTTAAGGAAAAAAATTCTCATGAGATATTTTTCCTAATTAATTGTATCCAGCAAGTTCTGAATTGCAAAAAGAGATCTATCTTTTTATACTGATACTTATATATAGCTCAGATTCATGATTTACAGTATTTCAGATGTTCTCTTGAACATAGAGAAATAACAGACATAACATCCTATATTTTTGTCAATGTAAAAAATATCACCATAATAATTTTATTCAAATACATTTAGGAGACAAAATAAGAAAAATAACATGAATTAGAATTGTTTTCAATAACCAGTTTGCTTTTTCTGACAGAAATTGGAATGCCCATAACCTGTTTGTGACAGTATTAGCAGACTCACATTTGAATATTGTTTTGTTGTTTTTCTTTAGATGTGTTCTTTGTGCCATTGTCCTGGAGCAACAATTGGCTGTGATGTGAAAACCTGCCACAGGACATACCACTACCACTGTGCATTGCATGACAAAGCGCAGATTCGAGAGAAACCTTCTCAAGGAATCTACATGTAACTGTTTTCGTCTTGCTATGTTTTAAAGCAATCATACCCTCCTTCAGATTTTTATAGTTTTTTTCTTCATTCAAAGCATTTCATTGTCACTATAAAGGCTGTTTTGATATATAATAATTAAAGAAATGATTTAGGAAGTGTAACAGTGAGATTAAAAAATAAATTTAGTTTATGAGTGGGGTAGACTGTGCCACTCATTTTTGTAATTTGAAAAATGAATTTAATTTAATTCATAATCTTGTATTTCCCCCCTCAGGGTTTATTGTCGAAAACACAAGAAAACTGCACATAACCCCGAAGGTATATTTGTGTTTTATTTATAGTTATTGTTGTTAATGCCTCACTGTGTTCAATTTATAAGTCAGACTTTATCATAAGTTGGTATGTGTAGGGAAAAACACATTTAGAATTATTCATGATTTTTGTGTATTGACTAGGAATTTTAAAACACATCTCCTCACTGAGAAATAAGTGGAGATGTACTGTTTTTTTTTTCCCAGAAAAAAGATAGACATCTTTATATGGAACAAAATTTAAAAATAGAAGCTTATCATTTTGTTTCCATTTAAATTCACAAAACTACTTTTTTCCCCTGTTTTTTGCAGCATTCTACATTTGTATAGCAGTAGCTTCTATTCCCCATTTTATTCCAATTAACTATGATGTAAGAAATCTGCAACACTGAGGTTACTGTGAGACAATACACTTGTGCTGTGAGCCTTAGCATTTAGTTTCAGATGAGAAGGGGTAATTCACTTATTTTATGTATGAAGGTGTGAGATCCTCCAGAACATGAACAGTTGTGAGCTGCCATGTGGGTGCTGGGAATTGATCTCGGGTTCTCCCGAAGAACAGCAGATGCTCTTAACCACTTAGCCATCTCTCCGGCCCTTACAAAACTATTTTTGTCACGTTTATATAATGTTAGCCTATTTTACATTTGGTCTTTAAAAGATATAAGGAAGTTCTCAAATTGGATTCTAGGCTTGGGTCAAACCTTTATTTTTTTCTTTTTCTATTTTAAGTATGTGTTTGTTTTGTCTGCAGGTATGTCTGTACCCCTTTGCATGTCTGATGCCCATGGAGGCTAGGAGGGTGTCAGATATCCTTCTTGTGAACTGCTGTGTAGGTGCTAGGAATTGAACTTGGGTCTTCTGGAAGATCATTGGCACTCTTAACTGTTAGCCCCCTCCCAAGCCGTGGGTCAAACCTTTTCAAGCAGGATGGCTTTGATGCATTTACTATTGATATAAAATGGATTAGATTCAATCTCAGGTTAACTCATGTCTTGATTTAGCTTGTACTCAATCTTTAAATTGTTTTGTTAGCTTCTAAAACTATTCTGTTCAAATTAAAATGGATCAAATACTGATATTTCAGGAAGATGATGCTTCTTAGAGAGGGTCTCTATTATGTAGCCAGATCCACCTGCCCCTGCCTCCCAAAAGTGCTGAGATTAAAGGTGTGTACCACCATGTTGGGCTTTGGAAGTAGATCTTTTTCAAAGACTTAGCTGGGGCTGGAGAGATACAAAGCCTTCTTAAAAAGGATCTGAGATGGATTATCAACTGCCATGCTGAACAGCTCCTAGGGTCTGATGCCTCTGGCTTCCATGTGTATCTACACTCATGTACACCTAACCTAACCCTCCGCACACTAATAATAAAAATAAATCTTTAGAGAGTCTACCTAATTACTGGTATAAATATTAAAACTGGTTACTCTTTCTGATCTTTTACTTTGCTTTCATAGTAGAAAACCATACTGTTTTCACATCTGAACTCTAAATTAATACAAATAAATACTTTAATTGCTGGTTAAAAATACGGTAATATATGTATTGAAATAAGCATCATACTTAATATTAAAATTCTTGCAACAAATGATTTGATAGATACATACACTAATTGATTTGGTCATAGTACATTATTTTCATATATTGAGTTATTATACTATATTTCACAAATACGTACATTTAAAATAGTAGCTAAATATAAATTCAACATTGATATATATAGCAGGCACATACATGTACATAAAAAATAAATGAATTTCAGAAAACCTTTTTTGTACTTTTTTAGAAAGGAGAGTGTAGGGCTGAAGAGATGTCTTGAAGGATAACAGCATTTGGTTCTATTCTAAAGGACTAAAGTTTGGTTTCTAGCATCCATATCAAGCATCTCTGATCTGCCTGTGACTCCAACTCCAAGGGATCTGGTGCCCTCTCCTGGCCTCATTGGACATATACTGGATAAATAATAACAAAATACTTTTGAGATGATAGAGTGTGATTGAAAATTCCATACAACTGAATTTTTATTTTTCTTCACTCAGTTCTAGAATTAAACCAATAATCTTATTGAAGAGTCATAAGTAGGGACTGGCAGTGTATCTCAGTGGTATTAGCTTGCTTGGCATGCAGGATGCTCTGGGTTTCAGAGGTTAAGAGCACTGACTATTCTTCTGGAGGTCCTGAGTTCAATTCCCAGCAACCACATGGTGGCTTACAATCATCTATAATGACATCTAATACCCTCTTCTGTATACTGTATACATAATAAATAAATAAATCTTTAAAAATGGAAGAAAGAACTATTGTAAGGACACTTTCCTATTATTCCATACCTTCAGATTTTAAGTGTATTTATGCAGTACCTTTTTATGATTAGAGTAGCCATCTATGTTAAGAGGTGAGGATTAAGATTTATGGTCTGATTAATATAAGTATATGAGTATATTGGATATTTGAGATACTTAAAGATAATTAATATGTACTGATTAACATAGCTGGTTCCCATTTTATTTTCTGGCCTTCTGAAGCCAATAGTACCACAATAGTACCATCTAGTGGTAGAGAAAAGCCACTAGTGCAGACTGTAAAAAAGCTATTTAAAAATGTTTATATACATATATGTAGTGTGAGTGTGTGTGTGTGTGTGTGTGTGAGAGAGAGAGAGAGAGAGAGAGAGAGAGAGAGAGGGAGGGAGGGAAAGAGAAACACCTACTTGTGGGAGTTGGTTTTCTCCTTCTTTCATGTATAACGAGGATTGAACTCTTGTCTTTAGCCTTAGCAGCAAGTATGCTTACTGCTTGAATTTTCTCAAAGACCAAACTAGAGAGTTCTAATTCTGTTTCATACTTTATTAATAACTTCAGGTTGGCTTGCATTTTTGGGTTTATGATCTATTTCTATAAAATGTCAGGCCCTTTGTTTCCTTGGTAATAGAGTATATGTTTATACTTATATTCTGGAACTTGAGCCGTAATCTTATATTCAGTGTTTTTTTTTTTAATGTATTTTTTGAGATTTATTTATTATGTATACAGTGTTCTGCCTGCATGTATGCCTGCACTGCATGCTAGAAGAGGGCAGCAGATGTCATTATAGATGGTTGTGGGCCACCATATAGTTGCTGGGAATCTAACTCGGGACCTCTGGAAGAGCAGCCAGTGCTCTTAACCTCTGAGCTATTTCTCCAGCCCTTTGAGATGTATTTTTATTTTACTTGTCTGCGTGTATGTCTGTGCACAGCATGTATGCTTAGTGTCCATGGAGAAGACCAAAAGGTGGCTCTGGATCCTCTAGAATTGGAGTTATGGATACATGCAAGCCATCATATGGGTGCTGGGAAAGCAAACATGTATTTCCCAAAGTTACATAAAGGTATTTCATAGGTAGAAGCATTTTAGGTGATAATGAAGTATCTGGGTGTGACTTTAGGCATTGGATGCTTGATGGAAGACATCACTGACTGCAAGGGAACTGAGTGTCTAGGTTTTGGTTGGAATGCCCATATGGTCAGTTCAAATTAGCCAGAATGAGGACAAGGTGGAAAAGAGAAGAGCTGTGTGCTAAAGAAAGCCTGCTGTGTGAGGTAACACAATTGGGAGTTGATTGTTGTTAGCAACTAGGAGAGGAAGTGAGTGCCATAGATCTGTAGTATAAGGTTTCTGGGCTGGACTTTCCGGCCTAGCCTAGAGGTTTGGACCCACTCTCAGCCCTGCTTAGCCTCAAATAATCACATGCAGGCTTATATTAATTTTATTAATTAAATCCTATGTAGTTTGTCTAGTTGTTCTGTTTTGAAACAGGGCCTTATTTTGTAGCCCATGCTGGCCTCCAGCTCAAGAGCTTGCTGCTTTCAGTCTGAGTGCTAGGACTATGGACATATGCCACCATGCTTAGCTAAGTACTACATCTTTACATGATTTTCCTGTTACTATCTGGATAGGAGCTATAGTGTTCATTACTTTATTTTTTATTTTTTGTTTTCCAAGATGGGGTTTCCTCTGTGTAACTGGCTGTCCTGGAACTCACTCTGTAGACCAGGCTGGCCTTGAACTCACAGAGATCTGCCTGCCCTCTGCCTCCTGAGTGCAAAAATTAAAGGTGTACACTACTGCCATCCAGCATTTTTTAAATTATGCCACTTTATTTTTACATTTATCTTTTTGTATGTGTTTATGCATGCATGAGTATGGTATGTTTGTACATACAGGGACTAAATTCAGATTTTCAGGCTTTGTGGTATGCATCTTTACCCCCTGAGCTTGAGCCATCACTCTGGATCCTCTTAAAAGCAGCATTTAAAAAACAATAAGTACCAGGCCAGAGTGTTGGCTCAGCAATTCAGAGATCTAGGTACTCTTAGAGAGGACCTTGGTTTGGTTTATATCCACGTGGCAACTAATAACTGTCTATAACACTAATTTCAGAGGGTCTGACACTTTCTTGTAGCTTCTGTAGACACTGATGTATGTGGTACACAGACATATATTCAGGCAAAACACCCATACACATACAATAAGAACAGATACAGCTTCAAAAAATTAAAGTAATAAATTGGTAATAGCAACTAGCTCTAGCTTATTACTATTGCTACTAGTCTATGCGTGCAGAAGTACATTAGTAGGACAGTTTATAATCCCTTAACATTGGATTATTTACAAGGAACTATGATTATGAGCAGTGGATTGTTTAAGATCATTTTTAGGCTATGGATATGTCACTCAAACATATAATTCCAGCACTCAGGAAGTCAAAGTAGGGGGAATGTCATAAGTTCAAGGCCAGCATAGAGTACAGAGTGAAAACCTGTCTCAAAAAAGTTTAAAGGAGTGTAGTTAGTTTTCTGACCTGTCTGGGCCCATGGTCCTGCAGTTGCTTAGTCCCAAATAATCACACAAAGGCTTATATTAATTACAAACTGTTTTTAGCCTATGGTTTAGGATCATTACCAGCTAGCTCTTACAACTTAACCCATTTTTATTACTCTTTGTATTTCCATATGGTTTTGTGGCTTTACCTTTGTCCCATTACATCTTACCTTCTTTTCTGACAGCTGCCTGCAGCATCTCTGTGTGACTCCAAGCCCTCCATCTCCTTTATCTCTGCTTAGATTTCCTACCTGCCTCTAAGTTGCCTTGCCATAAGCCAAAACCAGTTTATTTACCAATGTTAATAAAGCTTATTCACAGCATACAGAAAGACATCCCACATCAGAGGAGTTTTGGAGAAATGCTGCTGTTTTAGAGACCCTGAGTTTCTTCCTAGGACCCACATGGTGGTTCATAACTGTTTATGACTCCAGTTCTGGGGGATTAAATGCCCTCTTCTGACTTCCTTGGCCACCAGGTACATAGGCACATAGGCAGTAAACCTATTGCATGCAGGCAAAACACCCAAACACATAAAATAAAAATAAGCAAATCTTTTTTAAAGGTAAAAAGTAAAATAGAATAAAAAGTGTGCTAGCTTATATTCTCATCAGTGATGAAAAAACAATCATTTTTAGGATTAGAAAAGAAGCACATTGTGGTGTGTGTGTGTGTGTGTGTGTGTGTGTGTGTAGCCTTGTGCATACCTCAGCATACATATGGAGGTCATGGGACAACTTGTGGGAGTAACTTCTCTCCTTCCATCATGTGGCTCCTAGGGTTTGAGGTCAGGTTGTTGAACTGCTATTTTTCTGAACCTAAAATTGGTTTCAAAAATTCTCTCTTCTCACTCTCTGGGATTAATTGGTATGACTGGTTTATAATCTAGTACTTGTATTATCCCTGAGTTTATGTGTATTCAGACACACTAATTTAGTTGTCTTTTTCCCCATCATAATGTATATTCTAAGATATTGGCATCTGAAAATAGGAACTGATGTAATTTCTCATTTAGGAATTAATTTGTAGAATTACAGTCAGTAACATGCTGAAGGAAAACCAATGAATGTATTAGAAGGTTTTGTCTAAAACTTTTATAGTTTTGCCTCAAGGCAAATTAATTTTTGGTTTTGGGTTGGAAAGATGGCTCAGAGGTGAAGAACACTGACTGTTCTTCTGAAGGACCTGAGTTTAATTCCCAGCATCCACATGGCAGCTCACAACTGTCTGTAATTCCAAGATCTGACTCCCTTACACAGTTATACATGCAGGCAAAACACCAATTCACATAAAAAAAATAGTTAAAAAATTAATTTTTGGTTTTTATACCATTTTTACACTAAATACATAATATAAGTAGTTATTAAAAATGTTTACTAAAACTGTGTATGTATGATGCATATGTGTGCCAGAGAGCAGATCCAGAGGACAACTTGATGGTGTTTCTTTCTTTCCACCTTTCTGTCACTTCTGGGGATTGAACTAGATTGTCAAACTTGGGTAGCAAGCACCTTCACCCACCAAGCCATCTCACAGGCTCATAAAGTGGGCTGTTAGTAAATAAATATTTATAATGAATAATAATGAAATTCTGTCAATTGTAGAATTCTTGTTTATGGGTAAAGTAGTTGTAAAATTCCTAAGAGTTTAATGAAAGTATATGCCTCTAATTCACAGATGGCTTTTTATTTCTTATGTTAGATATTCTTTTTGTAGTTATGATTATGATTAATTACTTATCAGTTAATTCAATCATAAATAGCTTTAATGTCGAAGTTGTTCATTCAGTTATCACAGCGGATGAACTATATATCAATGGGATCCAGTAGAACTGCACTGATGGAAGCTAAGGTGTCTGCTAACACTGTTGCCACTTGTCCAGTGTGGCTAATTACTTCTTAAAATGTGGTCAATGTGACTGAGTTTATTTTACTATAACTGAAATGATGCTTAAAAGCCACATAACCAATATCACAACACTTATTTTTACAGAAGTACAGAGTCAAAGGAAACAATAAGGTTACAATGATTGTGATAAAACTTTTTGTATTCAGTTATCTGAAACATTGGATTGTGCTCTTTTTAATATACCACAGACCAGGCTTCCTTGTTTCTAGGAGCCATTTCATGTTAATGAAAGGTATAGCTCCCGGAGACTCATGGAACCAATGCTGATTGTTAAGGTTGGTCCATATAAAGCTTTTGTTTCCTTTTGAGCAGCGGATTTGGAAGAAAGTCTTAATGAGCATGAACTGGATCCCTCATCTCCAAAAACTAAGAAGAAAAGTCGCAAAGGAAGACCAAGAAAAACTAACTTTAAGGGATTAGCGGAAGACACCAGATCTACATCCTCTCATGGAACAGATGAAATGGAAAGTAGTTCCTACGTAAGTAGACAACTAGTGGTTTCCTCCTGTTTGTTGGAACATGAATAGTTTCATTTCAACTGTGTCTTGGTTAAGTTTTATTTGTTTGAAGTGTTAAATAAGCTTTTAATCTATCTTTAAGTTTTTTCTCTTTTATATTTACAGCGAGATAGATCTCCACACAGGAGCAGTCCAAATGACACCAGGCCTAAATGTGGATTTTGCCATGTAGGGGAAGAAGAAAATGAAGCGAGAGGGAAGTTGCATATATTTAATGCCAAAAAGGCGGCTGCACATTATAAGTGCATGGTAGGCATGTTTTTTATAAGTCATTTATCTGGTAATCTAATATAATACATTTGTTTCAAACATTGTTTTAGCTTTGCATAGTGAAATATTAGTTACTTTCCTCATTGCTTTGACAATATACCTGACCAAAGCAAGGGTTGGGTTGAGGCTGGGTGTAGTGGTACATGCCTATAATTCCAGCACTGAGGAAGCAGAGGCAGGCAGTTATCTGCATTCCAGACAAGAGAGCTACATAGTGAGACCCTGTCTTAAAGGACAAAAGCAAAGAAGGAAAAAGGAACAAGAGGAAGAGTTTGTTCAGTTTGGATCATACTTCATTGTGGTAGGGAACTGGTTGATATGGCAGGAGCTCAAGGCAGCCGGTCACATTGTATCCACAGTCAAGAAACAGAGGAGTGAATGTTTGGGCTCAGCTTGCTCTTTTATTCATTTTGGAACCCCAGCTCAAGAAATGATGCCACCCACATTTAGGGTATGTCTTCCCACCTGAGCCTAATCTAGAAATTGCCTCACAGACATGCCCAGGGATTTATCTACAAGGTGATTATAGATTTTGGCATATTGACAATTAATATAAGCCATCACAAGTAATATGTTATGCTTCCAGATCTTTTAGTTTTTCAAGACAGAGTTTCACTGTGGAGCCCTGGCTGTCCTGGAACCCACTCTGTAGACCAGGCTGGCCTTGAATTAAGAGCCCTGCCTGCCTCTGACTTCCAAATGCTGGGATTAAAGGCATGCACCACCACTATCTGGCCCAAATTTACTTCAGTTTTTTTTTTAAATAGAGAACTTGAGGTAATACTAATTATAGTTACCATATTGAACTACTCTAAAATTTATGACTAAAAAGTTCATTTTTATAATCATCATAAAAACATTTATGAATGTTTATAAATGTCTTGGGCTTCAAACTTACAACCTAATAAATACTACTGTTTTGGTACTTAGCACACTGTATTGTAGTTGTTTATGAGTGTATCTTTCCTAATGGCCTCTAAAATTCCTTGGAGAGATTGTATCTTATGTCCTTATATCATGGCCTAATTAGTCTTTTGAGCTGGATTATATTTAATTGCTTATCTCACATGATTGATTTTGAAAAGTTATTTATATAAGAGGTTTTTTTAAAGATTTATTTATTATGAATACAGTATACAGAAGAGGGTACCAGATGTCATTATAGATGGTTGTAAGCCACCATGTGGTTGCTGGGAATTGAACTTAGTACTTCTGGAGGAACAGTCAGTCCTCTTAGCCTCTGAGCCATCTCTCCAGCCCTATATAAGAAGTTTTAACTAGATGTGAAGTCATAAGCCTGTGAACCCAGGACTTGGGGAGCTGAAATAGAAAGAGCAACTGAGGGGTTGGAGAGATGGCTCAGAGGTTAAAAGTACTGATTGTTCTTCCAGAGGCCCTGAGTTCAATTCCCAACAACCACATAGTGGCTCACAACCATTTTGATGACATCTGGTACCCTCTTCTGTATACTATATACATAATAAATAAATAAATCTTTAAAAAGAAAAAAAAGAGCATCTGAGTTAAGAGTTCAAGGCCAGCCTAGAACACATAGACACTGTCTTAAAATCCAAATGTTGTAGCAGGTAAAGGTACTTGCTGATCCTAGGACTTGTATGGCAGAAAGAGAGAACTGATTCCTGCAAGTTCTTTGACCTCCACCCACATGTAGAAACATAAAATATAATAAAAAAATTTAGGGCTGTAACACCCCAAATAAACAGAAGATCTGGACTAGACTTCATACTAGAGTTAACCTAGAATTTTCTTTTTCAAAATGTGTATCCTTTAGGCTGGAGAGATGGCTCAGCAATTAAGAGCACTGGCTGCTCTCCCAGAGGAACCAGATTCAATTCCCAGCAACCACATGGCAGTTCATACCTGTCTGTAACTTCAGGTCTTGGCTTCTGACACCTTCATAGAGGCATACATGTAGGCAAAACATCAATAATCATAAAATAATAAATTTTAAACAGTGTGTGTCCTTCAAGGACCCTCATGGAGTAGATTTTAGACATACATGTTCTGAAAATAAAAGATCAAAAAGGATTCTAAGCTGTATTAGTAGTTAAAAGTCTGCCAATTTAAAATGTTTTCCAAAACTCTCTGGGAATATTAAATAGTTGGGCAAACAGGGTGATGGTATTATTGAGATCTTTGTTATTTGAAGCAGGGTATTTATCATTTCCATTTTGCTTTATATTGAGACATGAAAATATTAAAAGTACTTGAGTTGATATTGATTATTTAGGCAGTCTTTTGCTCTGGGAGTTACAAAAATATAACAATTTGTCACTGTACTGTTTAAACTTTTCTCATAAGAACTGTTAAGTAGTTACGTTCTGTGTTTTTCTTTTGTAGTTATTTTCATCTGGCACTGTCCAGCTCACAACAACATCAAGAGCAGAATTCGGAGATTTTGATATTAAAACTGTTCTTCAGGAGATTAAACGAGGGAAAAGGATGGTCTGTGATTTTATGTATAAATATGTATATATTTGCATTATGCCATGATACTTTTGATTCTGTGTTAAATTGGGACACATCCCATATTTATCCAGTTACGGAGAAATTTAGTGTAAAGTACTTCATAGTTTTAAATATAACCTGGTTACTGGTCAATAGCTTTAAGAAATGCAACCTTGGAGTTGATGAATGTGGAGAGCCAGTGGAATACAAACCTGTTTTAGGTTTTGTTGTGAAAAATTTCATTCAGCCTACTATCAGATACCTGTCCTCTATCTTGATTCATTAGAAACTGAGAATTTCTTATTTCACTTGTGATTTTAATTCTTTTTTTTTAAAAAAAGATTTATTTATTTATTATGTATATAAGGGCACCAGACCTCATCATAGATGGTTGTGAGCCACCATGTGGTTGCTGGGAATTGAACTCAGGTCCTCTGGAAGAACAGTCAGTGCTCTTAACCTCTGAGCCATCCCTCCAGCCCGTGATTTTAATTCTTACCTTAAAAATCTTTGATTTATTTGGATGTGAGTGTGCATGTGTGTGTTTGGGTTGCTCATGTCTATGTGAGTACATTTGGAAACAAGTCAGATGTCATGTGTCCTTCCCTGCCCCTTTCCACCTTGTGCCTTTGAGGTACAGTATTCCTCTGGCTCTGAAAGCAAGCCCCAGTAGTCTTCTAGTAAAATATCACCTTTGGTTCTTTCTCATTTTAGATTTTATCTTTAGGGGTGTGTTTGTGTCTGTCTTGCCACAGAGTGGATGATAGAACCAAACCTAGATTCCCTGCAAGAGTGATATATATATTCTGAGTCATTTCTCCAGCCCTTTATTTGGTTCATATGTAACTCCCTTATATAATACAGGCCAGTGTCTCTTGCCAATCTCTGTCTTTTAATTTTATGTATGAGTGTTTTGTGTGCATGTATTCATGTGCATCAGTGACCATGGAGGTCAGAAGATGATGTTGGGTACTCCGGAACTGGAGCTAAAAACAGTGGTTGCTGCGAATTGAACCTGGTTCATCTGGAAGAGCAACTAGTGCTCTTAACTGCTGTGCCATCTCTCCAGCCCCCTTTATCTCACTTTCTCTATGACTTGTTGAAAAACACAAACTATATTTGTTTGCTTTTTAAACTTGTCTATCCTCCAAATTTCTATCTAAAATGGGAATTACAGAGACTGGAGAGATGGCTTAAAGGTTAAGAGAAAGTATGAGTCTTTGAGAGAACCTAAATTAGTTTCCCAGGACCCAGATTACAACTTCCTGTAGCTTCAGGGATCCAACACCCTCTTCTGATTTCCGCAGGTGTCTGTATTCATATGTGTACACTTCTACACACAGAGCCACCATAGATACATAATTAAAAATAAATCTTTTGAACAATTAAATAATGGGCTGAAAGATGACTCAGTGCCACTCTTCCAGAGAAACTGGGTTCAATTTTAGCAGCCACATGATGGTTTATAGCTGTCTTAACTACCATTCCAGGAGCCCTACGCCATCTTGTGGCCCCCAAAGGTATTGCAAGCATGTAGTGCATAGAAAGACATGCAGACAAAACACTCATACACACAAAATAAAATAAAAGGGTGGGGGGTGGCAACACACTTCTTTAATCCCAGGACTCTGGGGGAAGAAACACGTGAATCTCTGAGTTCAAGGTTAGCCTGGTCTACAGAATGAGTTCCAGGACAGCCAGTACTACACAGAGAAACCCTGTCTAACTAACTAAATAAATATTAAAAAGATTTAAAAAAATAAAGTACATCTTTTGATAAATTAAATGAGAGGCTAGAGCATTGGTTCAGCAGTTAAGAGTACTGGCTGCTCGTACAGAGAACCCAGGTTCACTCCCCAGTACCTACATGGTACTCAACTATTTGTAACTCTAGTTCCAAAGAAATCTTAAGTATACATGTGGTGGAGATACATTAATACTTAATACTACAGACAAAACACTCATAACACATAAAATAATTTTTAAAAAGAAAAACTGGGAATTACACATAAAAGCATGAATGGATTCAGTTTCAACTCTTGGAGCCATATTAATATTACACAAGAACTATATCATCCCATGGTTTACCTATCAGGTACATCATGAGTAGTCCTGGATTGGGTGGTCAGTCTGCTGTGAAGTTCTCCTTCAGGCTTTCATGGGGTAGCTTCAGATATTTATGGTCCTCGTCCAACTCCACTAGAAATGACCTTTTCTTTGTGGAGCTTCCTATTTTAAAATGTGACAATTATCTGTTATTTAGATACAGGTTGGTTGGTTGTTAAATTTGATTACTTTGAAGCAGCATTTTTTTAGTACTAAACATATAGGAAAATCACCTTATTCTCTTATGTATAGTGGTGCTGTGTGTGTGTGTGTGTGTGTGTGTGTTGTTTAACAGAAATCTAAGTAAGTGAGACAAAAATTCAGTTTTCTTGATAAATCTATTGTACAAATTTATTGTCCTGTTAAAGGTCAGGGTAAATGATAACATAGCAATCCCCTATATATCTCTAATAGAAATTATCCATTGTGATCCTGTGCAACCTCTCCAAAAATAAAAGGCTGGCTGCAGTTGAGTATACTTATAAGCTACTTACTATGCCCCCTTCCTGGAGAAGGGCTATGTAACATTCTAGAAAAGGACAACCTGCCTACTTCCTGTTTGTCAGCTTCACTACACTGTGAAACGTATTTTTCTGTGAGCACCTGTTAATCTCACAGCATTATTTAGGAGAAGCTGAGAAGTTTTGAAATCTTTTCAGCTTGGTCAGTCTCCTTCACCATTATGGAAACTTAGTAGTGAGCCTCCTAATGGAAGGATTGCTTTCCTGTTTTTCTCATATTTTTTTCCAATCATAATAGGAAAGGATCTGATTTCAGGAAGGAAAAGGAGTCAAACCACTAAAATACATATTACTCTTTTTGCTCTTGGCAAAATTAAGGAGTGTTGCCTGTATTTATAGTCCAACCATATATGGTTCACAGCTTTGATTATATGCTATATAAGTTTGCTTTGTTGATATATTTTTAATAGAAAATATCTTGTATTTTCTTAATTTTTAGATATTTTGTTTGTGTATATGTGTCTGCCTGTGTGCGCACATGTAGGTGGATACACTTGGAGGCCAGAAAAAGGCATCAGGTACTAGGAGTTACAGGCAGTTGTAAGTTGCCTGTAACCTATGAGTACCCAGTAGCTGGAGTTACAGGCATTTGTGAGCTGTGTAACATGGTTGCTGGGGACTGGACTCTAGTCCTCTGCAAGAGCAGTAAGGTACTCAGAACCACTGAGTCATTTCACCAGTTCTTGGTTGCTGTTTCAGAATAAACTGAAATAGTTGGCTAAAATATGCTTAAAATAGAATAAATAAGATTGCCTAAATCTTGAAGTAATGCGTCTAATTATTCTTTCTTTAAACAGAAATGTACACTTTGCAGTCAGCCTGGTGCTACTATTGGATGTGAAATAAAAGCCTGTGTTAAAACCTACCATTACCACTGTGGAGTACAAGATAAAGCAAAATACATTGAAAATATGTCACGAGGAATTTACAAGTAAGACAACAATTGTCTATTTCTTTAACATGCCAATAAATAAGTACCCTTAGCTTTCTTAATCTCTGTTCTTTGGTGATGTTTCAGGCAATTTTAGACTACTGATGCTGTTGTATCAGGAATGAGTACTATAGTTAGCATTTTTCTCTGACTGTATGTGCTGGCACAAGACTTTAATCCTTAGGAACTTAAGTTTATTAGACTCTCCAACAACTTCACAATTTAATTAGATGACTAGACAAATCAAGCTTCATGATAAATTGTGTAAGCATCTAGATGAAAGAGTTATCCTAACCTGTGGTAAGAAGTGTTTAAGAGCTTGTTAAAACAGAAGACAAAATTGCTGGAGCTGAGATGTAAAAGACATAGGTGCTATGGTATAAACATACCAAGTACTCTAGCACTGAGACTTTCTCTAGCACTGAGACAAAGTCTAGGGTTGTTTTGGGTTTTTTTAGACAAGGTAGTTTTTGCTGCCCTCAAAATCACAAATATCTGCCTCCTTTGTGCTGGGATTAAAGGTGTGTACACCTTATCTAGCCTTCCAGTCCTACATATTTTATCATATCTTGCCAATATATCTTTTGGCTTTTATCTTCTCAACTACACCCTGGTCTAAATTATCAATAGTTTTCATCTGGTTCATCAGCTATAGCATGTTCATTATCTTGTCTCCTTTTTGCTTCTGCTCTGCCTGACATACTCTGATCACAGTACTTTCTTGGCATGTGTAAAGTTCTACATTCAGTCCTCACACAAGAGAGGAAGACACAATCTATTCTGAAATTTGAGATTACACATCAATTTTTGTAATTGGTCTTCCACTTACCTGTGTATCTAGGGCAGTTCCGTTCCTTTCATCAGATGGAGAATAAATTTTGTAGGAATCCTTGGAACTTGATTTATCCTTGAGAGTTCTGAAATACTTCCACTGGCTTAATATGCAGTAAAATAATAATTAATATGCAATAAAACAACTACTTCGGAGTCTCATTCTGTGGAAGAATCAGTTGCACATTGAGTCATCAAGCCCTTTGGGTTCACATATAACATACTAATACTGCCAGACCTTTAAACAATAGATAATGAATATATTATATAGTGATCTAACACATAGCAAGAGATGGAAGACTTCTATTATTGTGTAAGGCTTGCTTAACTGTAATACCAAACCATTCAAATCAACAAGCTACACCTATCTCAGTGTTTGTGTATCTATGTGTGTGATTGTATAAGGTCAGTATAAACTATAAACATAAACCCAGCTTTGTAATCTTATTTTTAAAATTGGAAAATATTTGTTCATGTAATGTATTATAAATTAGTGAAGAAAAGTCATGTCACCACCTTTCAGGTAAATGATGAAAGGCCATTTTATAACTTAGGGTATCAATTTCTGAATCTTAGAGTATTGTCTTAATGACACTTGCTAACTTAAGAATCGTGCTAGGGTGGTCAGGAGAAAAAAACTAGCTGACTTACTGTTGAAATGAAAGAGTAATAGCCCGATGCAGGGTTGGGCCTCAGAATCAGCAGACTTAGAGTGGGTCTTTTTGGAATTGTCTATGTCTGTAACCTACCACATATGCTTCAGTTCAGTAGATCTGAGACAGAGATCCAAGTTGAGCTGATTCTCATGCTCATCCTTAATGGAGCAATTAGACTGAACACATGTATTCATTCAGATTAGGAAAAAGACAAAGGTGTCAAGGA
Source organism: Sigmodon hispidus (assembly GCA_004025045.1). Taxonomy (NCBI): domain Eukaryota; kingdom Metazoa; phylum Chordata; class Mammalia; order Rodentia; family Cricetidae; genus Sigmodon; species Sigmodon hispidus. The sequence continues at coordinate 104,973 of PVIH01006372.1, forward strand.
CCAGAATTCCTTCAACTGTTCTGGAGGGTTAGCTCTTGGAACAAGAAAAGAAAGAGGGGCTGGAGCATAGCTCAGTGGTAGCACAGTTGACAAGCACATTGAAGAGTCCCCAAGTTTCATTCTCAGCACCACAAAAAAACCAAATGTGTAAGAAATACAATGATTACTTCTTGTTACTGAAAATGCAAAGGAATCAAGTCTAACCTTGGGAAGATTAATGAAACCACATTAAAATTGTACAATATGAGATGCCTTTTAAAAGACAATTCTAGTAATAATTATTTTGAAAATGTGAAGGAAAACTGTTTCTCCCTGCCCCTCAACTTCAACCAATTTTAAAAACAATTGAATTTTGTCAAGCACTCAGATGAAGCATATCACATTTCTCAATAGGATTTAGCATTAAAAGATACCCAGTCACCAAATTAATCTAGAAACCAATAAGGTTAAGTAAATCCAAAAATGTTAACAATTTTATCTTTGCAGTAATCAGAGCATAATTTGTGTCTATAGTAATTTGGTGTGTCCCATGTAACAGGGAGAATCACAGCTTAAACAAGATTGATAGCTATTCTTCACCTACAAGGCACACGGACGAAAGATGTCAGTTGTGGAAGGCAGTTGGTTACAATCTCTCTTCCATTTGTTGTATCTGAGACATTTAAGAATTCCACAGTGGTTTTAATGGTTGTGTGGCTTTTCTACTGTTTGGGTTAATTGGCTTTTTACTGGTTCCTGTTTTAGACATTTTGACATTTAGCTGTCCAAAAAATAGTATTTCAGTGCTGGGTTGGCTTAACTCGTGGAGACCTTGTCTCTAGCATGTATGAAACCCTGAGTTCAATCCCTATTATAGCATAAAAATCGGTGTATATACAGCACTTAAGGTGTCAAGGCAGGAGGTTTAAGGTCATATGAGGCTACATGAGAGCCTATTGTCTCAAAAAAAAAAAAGGAACAACAGCAAAGGAAGAAGACCATGTTTCAGTGGCCATCTTTAAAACATATTTGACTTTGATAATTTAAATTTTTCTTTGTTCTTTTCACAGTGAAATATACTTAAATCCCTGCAATGTTGGTTGTAGATAGACTGCTGAATTCAAATGGGTATCTTTGTGCAAGTAGATTACAGAGAGAAATAGACAGAGGTACAAATGAATGGTACTTCTGAATGAAGTACCATTAAATATGGCTTTCCTTTCTTAACAGCCATTTTTGAGCCCCAAATTTATAGTTCAAAAGGTAGGGGAACCTGAACATGGTTGCAAAGGGTGGGGGTGGGGAACCTCAATGAAGGGAAGTTATAGAATGGTTCTTAGAACAAAAAATAAACAGTAAGGGCTGTCCCCACCTGACTTCATTTTCACCCCTCCTCCATTCAGAGGAATCCCTGCAAGCTGTCTTGTAAAATCCATAATTCTTATACTTGTCTGTTACTTTCCTGATTCTCATTACTTCTGTTTCCTCTTCCTTTTCCATATTTTCTTTAAACTTTAAGTTGGTTCAAAGGTTTAAGTTAGGTTGAGGCTGTTTGGGGGAAGATGCTTAATAGGTGGTGGCACTGCCTAGAGTCCATCACTCTTCATATGGTTTAAAAAGAATTAAAATGCATGATGCAGTTCCAATGTGCAGTATTTGAAAAGGACATTCTTCATAAAGCTGTTGAATGTTTTACAACATGAAGGGAAATAATGAACAAATCTAGATTGAAAAGCTAGGCAAGGGTGGGAGGCTAGAAGTGTGGGAGTTCTAGGGTAGGTACAGCTACAGTAAATTTGAGGGCAGCTTGGGCTGTATTAAACTGTCTCAGCGAAACAAAACAAGAAAATCCTAAATTGGTATCACAGGGTTTGAGGCTCAGCTAGGCTACATAGAATTTTAAGTCTGCATCTAGAACCACTTGTTCTCATTGGCTACATAATGAAACCCTGTCTCAAACAAACACATAGCTTGCATTTAGTTACAGTACTTTAAGCCATCCATACCTTCTGTTCTATTCAAATGTTAGTTGTAAACCTTGTAAGAAATAAATAACCTACTTTAAAAAAACTTGTTATCAATTTTTGTGGATCTCACATCATGTATCCTGATCCATTCATCTTCCTGTTGCTTTGTATCCTGCCCTCTGCCCCTGCGATAGCCCCTCCAAACAAAATAAAATTTAAAAACAAGGAAAAAAACATCTCATCATGGAAGTACAACATGACACAATAAGTCACACACACAGTGTAGCCTTTAGTCCATTGAAGTATCCACTTGGTCTGGTTCCAGGCCTCTGCTGGAGCCTCTGTCCACTACTGGCCACAAGAGGGTACTGTTCCATGTTCTCTCATGTAAAAATCAGATTTGATTCAGTCCACTACCATCATCATCTTCTCTCTATTTTTTTCATTACTATATACTAACTGTATGAAGGGACTATATAAAGGAATTTTATTATAGCATGCATGTAACGTACTTCAATCATACTCAGCCCTGTTTTCTTCTGCTCCCCCCCAGTCCCCATCCTTAATAGTTTCATACTCTTTCTACCCCTAGCACCCATACACTTGTCTTTGTGGAACTGCTTTTTCTCCACTTCCATTCATTTTCCTGCACCAATGCTAATTCATTCTTTCTGGCTAAGCAAAAGCATATTAAGTACGGGAGGGAGAGGGAGGGAGGGAGGGAGGGGGAGAATATGTGTTTCTGGGGATTGAACATGTACATGCTAGGTAGATACTCTACCATTGAGCTATATGTCTAGCTTTCTTTTACTTTTTCCCTCCTTCCCTCCCTTCCTCCTTCCCTCCTTTCCTAATTTATTTCATTTGTTTTGAGCCAGGGTCTCACTAGGTTATCTAGTCAGACCTTGAACTTGCCTTTCTCCTTCCACAGTTAATTATAAAAAGCCATCTACATTATGCTATTTTAAAAACTTAATGAATTTCAAACATATAGTGTATCAATATTTGCTGAACAGCATGATATTGAGAAAAAAATCACTTCTGCAACCAGTTGTTTGTTTTTAAGGGGGAAACTACATATACAGATACTAACTCTGCCTTGCTTACTACTACCTAAATCATAAGATTTAAGTATAGCATCATTGATGGGGGACAATTGAAAATCACATGCTTAGAAGTGGACAGAATCAAGTTGTAGAGCATCTTGATTTATGGACTAAAGCTGGATCTGATGCTGACCAAACTAAAATTTTATTCCTTGTTTGTATGAAATGGAGTGAGAACCAAATAAAATGGTACTAGACAAATCCAATCTGGTGCAGCTGATAAGCTGTCTGTTCCAATCTTGTCTTAAAAGGGTCAGTGTTATGAAATGAAAAGAAGTTGGAAGGGCCAGTGTAGATGAAGAGACACAGCCAAGTACAATGCAGGGAAAACAGCTGATTCATAAAGATATTCTAGGGAGGGCAAGGAAGCTCATGATGCAAAGGCACTTGATGAACTTGAGACAGGCTGTGTTGTATGTGAAATACAAGCAGAAACTAACAGGGTATAGAGAATAGCTCTCTCTCTCTCTCTCTCTCTCTCTCTCTCTCGTGTGTGTGTGTATTTGTGTGTTCATTCATTTGTATTCTTTCACCATGTGGATCATGGGGATTTAAACACAGGCCATTGTATTTGATGGCAAGCATCTTTAATACATTCTTTGACCAGAGAAATGGCTCAGTGGTTAAGAGCAGTTCTTGTTCTTTGAGGGAGGAGAATCCCATGTCCTTTTCTGGTTTCTGGGTGCACATACACACAAAGAAAAATAAAAAATAAATATTTTAAGCAATATTTCTTAAAATATGATTGTAAATAATGTACCTGAAATAAACTTGTAGCATTTGGTTAGTTTATTTGTTTACCTGAAAGCTAACTGTAGTAAGAAGTTTTTGGCTTGTTCTAGCCCCCAAATCCAGACCAGCAGTCCCAATTAATCACACAGTCTTATATTAATTACAAGACTTTGTAATTAATTGTAATTTTAATCCTATTGTATTGAGTTAGGAGTGTGGTGCCAATGTTTGGCTTATGGCTTAGGCTCATTATCAGCTAGCTCTTACAACTTAACTTATTTCTAGTAATCTATGTCTTGTCACATGGCTAGTGGCTTTACCTGTGTTTCATTACATCTTGCTTCTTGGGAAGCTGGATCTTGTCTCTCTTGACTCTGTCCTCTTTTATATCTATGTTTGGAATTCCTGCCTGCCTGTAAACTGCTGTGCCATGGGCAGAAACAGTTTCTTCATTATTCAATGGTAATTCTCAGCATACAGAAAGACTTGCCACATCAGTTAACTTTTGGATTTTGGTTTGGATTGTTTTAAGATATGGTGTTACTCTGGAGCTCAGGCTGGCCTCAAACTTGACTAGCCATTCTGTCTATAAAAGTTGTTTTTTAAGGAAATTTGTTACCTTAATTTAATTTATTTGTTGGGAGGTACATGTGTGGCATGGTTTACATGTGGAGATCTGAGGTCAAACCTTTTGAAGGTTATTGTCTTCTATCATGTGGGCTTATCCTCAGGTGCCTTTACCTGACATGTATAACATGTACTAAGTGTGAATAAAGAAACCCGTATTTTATATGGGAACCAACCTCTGCTAATTATGATTAAATTATATTCTCACCAACATTAGACAAAGGATTTTGAGATGTTTGTCTTTCATCATTGTAGATTATATTGTAAAAATCATAGTGGAAATGATGAGCGAGATGAAGAAGATGAGGAACGAGAGAGTAAAAGCCGGGGAAGAGTAGCGATTGATCAGCAACTCACCCAGCAGCAGCTTAATGGAAACTAGGTATGGAAGTTGATTTGATAAGCTCTGTTGCCAGAATGCCATGAACACTGAAACAGAAAGATAATGTGCAGCAAGAATTTTAATCCTATTGTATTGAGTTAGGAGTGTGGTGCCTGAATCCTGAGGATTGTATGGGCTTGCACAGTTATGTTGTTTTTCTTTAGCTGGTCAGTTTTGGAACCATAAAGACAAGCTATCTACTTCATCAGTAAATATAGTCAGAATGTGGAATGAATAAAACAGCCCCATTTCTCAATAATGTTATGTTGATTATATCATCTTAAACATCATGTTTTACATGTTTTATCCTCTTTTAAACAGGTTCGTGGGACAGAGAATTAGAAAACTGAGAATAAACATCTGCAACTCCTCTGCTTTTTTTTCACTCTTTTCTAAAATAAAAAGGGTTTGTAACTTTTTACTGCCCAACTCTTAGATTCTTCATTGAACTGCGTAAAAACACCTTGTTTTCTGAGCCTTCTCTAGACGGCTGAATTTGACATATTGATATTATGTAGTTGTAGTTTGCAGTTTCTGGGGAAGCAATGGAAACACTATTAACCCTGTGTATACTGTCAGCAGTTAAAGCAGACATTGAATGGTGTAAACTGTATGTCTAGACTGAACAAAGTTTTACTATTTAGAGTGTTTAACTTTGTAGTGGGTCCATGCTCAAAAGAAACCAGAAGCAAGTTGTACGTCACCATGCAAACACACCTCTGCTAGCAACACCTGGTAATTTGTGGACTTTTTTTTCATATTCAAGCAATGGAAACTACAAATGAAAAGAACCTTCTTTTTATCTTGGCTTCGACAGCACATGTTAAACATTTCTTCCAAGAAGTGTGCCGAAGCCTTCCTATGGTCCTTTTTAGAGTTGTTCTCACTGACCAGCATGGACTCTGGGCAACTGGTGATGATAAGCTCTGAGCCCCAGCATATCTGCCAAAATTCTCTTGACAGTATACCTTTCTGTGCTGTACAAAGAGCTTCTGGCAAAATAATGGGATCTTTCCAAGATCAAAATAATGTTTGATAGCAGCATATTAAACCTCTTTGTGATTAAAGAGGTTATCAATGTTCCAAGGACATTGGACACCATGTCTGAAACCAGTTCCTCTCAAGTGCCCTGTTGTGTGGAACACTTCACTTATTGGCCCAAAGTATAACAGGAGGTCTTATGCGCTAACAGTTAAAAAAAAAAAAAGAAAAAAAAAGAAAAAAGGAAAAAAAAGTCTTTGAGTAAAACAGTATTTATTTTTGATTTTGTGACCACTATTTTAGAAACTTTATTTAATGCTTTCAGTCATTGGTTTGCTTACATATTGAATAGGCTTTTGTGCCCTGTTTTCTTCTAGGGCTCAGAAGTGTTTGCTTAATCACCAGATTTTTAGAAAGGATTTCCACTGGTGTCTCTCTAGTGGCACTCTTCCACTTACCTGCTGAAGCACATTTATATATTTCTTTATGGCAAAACCAAAAAAAATTAGTTGTGGTCTGCCTAATATTACCATAGCACCTCAGTATGAAAGGTAGGGATTCTGAGTTCTGAATTATTAGTTAACCTACCACAATAAATCAGATTTGCAAATAAGAAACAGCATACTAACCTGACTGTACATTGATCTATTCTGCAGCTGGTTGAACAGCATTGTTAAATGTAACAGGTGGAAAATTACACTGTGCTTATTGACTGAATTTTTAAATTGCTAGTCCCTTAAGATCATGTTTGTTAAAGTGTGTATTTACACACTTAAATCAAGGGACTCAATGCTTGCTTTATTCTAACCATCTTTTATTACTTTAGAAGGAAACTAGCTTTAGTAGTGGATTGCCTTGTACGTCTTCTCTTTTTGCTCTTAATATGCCATGATGTGTATGTGATTAATTTTCAAGGTTCATCATGACTTGAAGTGCAAGGACAGATCTCAGTTTGTTTACCAAGCGATGTGACTTTTTCCAAAGGATCTGTACTTTATTTCCTTATAACAGCTTGAAGATATTATTTTTTAAATCTTTAAATCACTGTGTCTAGGTAATTTTACATTGTGTGCCATAGAACTTACCCATGGAGAAATAGAGCTCCTTCATTTTTGGACAACTACTGTAATGATTTTTTTAAAAGAAAAATGGAAGGTGCCAGGGGTAATTATGGCCAGTCAATAATTATATAAAGGACTTCAAATACTATAGCTGTCAGTTGATGGATTTGATATGTAGT
>PVIH01006373.1:0-87710 GCA_004025045.1 Sigmodon hispidus
TAATCATCTGATTTATTTGACAGGTTTCTACTAAACACAACTACCTGGTTTTCATATACATATGTAACATATTTGTATGCATATAGATATTCAACCATCTGTACAGATTCTAAACATAAAACTCCTGAAAGGCACAATTGTCTATACAACATATACAAAACATGGCTGAAATTGACACAAAACAACAATTATTGGTCAAAACTTCATGATTGCACAAAGATTAGTCATGAGTTTATGTCAGAAAAATGTGCTTTAAGGAAAGAAAGGTTTTCAAAAAAACCTGTTATTTAAAAAAATCAATAAAAAATAAACCACTAGGTTGCTATGACAAGCCTGTCCTCGTCATCATCGCTGCTCACGTCGCTGAAGTGCACAATGGGTTGTCTGTGAGGCCCTGGGGGTCTGGAAGCTGGTCTGTCTAGGGGGAGCGATTGGGAGCATGAAGTTGCTGCCTTCGGTAAAGCTTCCTGGATGGGTGCCGGCTGCGCCTGCACAGAGGAGCGCCCAGGCAATACATGACTTTTAGCCTGCTTGGTGCTCATTTTGCTTGGGCCTTCAGGCCTTGCGTGGTCTGCTGAGGAACCGGGCACTGTTTTGGGGGTTTCCTGAGGGCCTTCCGGTGACCTCTGAGGCGGTTCGGCGCTGTGTCCCTGGCCTGGGGACACCTGCAGCTCTGGAGCTTTGCTGTTGGAAGTGGCAGCCTCGGGGGTTCCCGTGGTACCCACACCCACCGGGCCAGCGACAGAGGGGATCAGGGTGGGCAAGGCGATATTGAGGATCTGGAGACCAGGAATGTGCGCCTGTGGGCTGGGGCTGCTCTGTGCAGGTGCATTAGCCAGGACCTGGAGTCCCACTGCGTTGAGGGCCAGGCCTGGTGGGTGCACTTGTGGGCCCACAGTTGCGTTGGCCAGGCCCACAATATTGACAGTTTCCATACCCAGGGACGTAAGCGACTGCAAGGTTGGGGGATTTAGGTTCTGCAGGCCTGGCACATGGATTTGGCCAATGGGAATACATGGCACAACACTGCTCAATTCAGCCACTCCGGTGGGGCGACTAGTAGTAGTGCCAGAAACTTCAGTGATGGTATCCCCAGGGGTACCCATGGTTCTGTGAATAACACTCACAGCAGGGATGGTAAGTTGCATAGGTCCAGCCTGAATGGGTACAAAAGTGGAATATGTGAGGCCGGCAGGCACCACGTGGATACCACCAACAGGAACCATGTTGTATGGGGTTCTTGATTGCTGCTGGGAATGCAAGGGGAGGTGGCTAAACAAATGTGTTTGAGGGGAAGGCAAGCCTGGAGGGGGTTGCAAGGTTATTTGCTGCTTGGATTCTTGACTGTCAGGATGAGCCGAGACTGAGGAAGGAATCCTGGCTGCTGGCTGATGGTTGAGATGGGCTACAACAGGAGACAGTCTTAAAGATGATGAATCCTAAAAAACAAGAGACAATGAGCCTTGAAAGGAAAGCCTCCATCATCACGGCTAAAATATGAGTGTTCAGTTTGTTCTAGTCAATGAGTTAAGAGTATATGTTTGTATTTTCCAGTTGTTAGCTTGCTAAAAATTATTTTCAACAAAAAATCATTTTTAAAATTTCTTTTCTACTATAATACCAGGAAAACATTTTGTACTTTGTAATTTGCAAACCAGTTTCCTGGGTATCATCATTTTATACTGATAGATGAACATGGTAATATTTTTATGTTGATGCTATTTTGCTGGCATCACCAGCACCACTTTATTTTAGAGAGTAGGAAACATTGAGAAATTGCCATATTGTTGGCTGTGAGCATCAACTCAACTGGGAAAAGATTAACTGAAAAATTATTCACTCATGAAATGAAGAGCTGTTATTAAGACAAAGGTCTGCAGTTGTTCATTTATTTGCTCACTGATTCGTAGGTTGATAAGATGTCTACACTGGTAGTTATGTGGGAGATGCTGAGGTGAGCAGTTAGAACACAGTGTTAGGGAGGGATGGATCTTGTCTATCCCCCTTCCGTCCATGAATTTTATCTAACCACTACCTTTTTCTTGATAATATGCATTTTTCTTGATACATGCATTTGCATATGGGAAACATCTTTTCCCATTAAAAAAATCAACTCTACTGCCTTATTTAACACATAGGAGAGGGAAGAGATCTGTCAGGGAAGACAAATTCTCCATGGACTAGGAGGCAGCCATGGACAAGCATGAACAACTTTCTGTACTTCTCTGGAGCTGAGTGTCTGAGCCTGAACTTCTTCCTAAACTTTCCCAAACTCTCCCTGCAGTTTGCTCATCCAAACAACATGAATTCTTGAATCTTTTTTTGTGTCAGTTTAATTCTGTTATGAAGCCTACTAGCTATTTGGTTGACAAGAACAAATGAAGCAAAAAATTTGGATAACATGCTATAAATGCACCATATCCATACTAGTAGAAAAACAAATTAACCACTGGACCCTGAAGTCTCAGGATGTGAGTTTATAATTGGTACATACATATTTTATTGTGATTTTTAAAAACAGCAAATAATAAAGGAGTATTTTTTAAAGAGGCACCACAGGCTATAATATAATATATAGATTTTTGTCAAGATAATTTATAAGGCTTTAACAAACATAAATGAATTCTGTCATTGACTATGACAACAAAAAAGGTACACACTTGTATGGTCATGAATAAATTTTTTAATCTATTAGGTTTTCCTAACAGAATAAGAGAAAACAAAAACAAAATAAAACAAAACCCCACCTCTGCTATTTACCTGTATTGAAGCAACAGTCTTTGCAACTGTAGGACTTCTGAGAACATCAGATTCAGGGTAATCCACAGACATCTGATGGCCGGGAGACCTGGGGATAACTTCTGGGGACCTGGAAGTGTCTACGTGAGGAACTACTTCATGCTCACTGTTTGCAATATGCTGCCTAGCCTCTGCTGCTAAGTCTGTCTTGTTGTCAGTCTGTACTGTGCTCAGAACAGTCATCTTGGTGAGTAATGCTCTAGGCAGAATGTCCATGGGGTCAGTATGTACCCCTGAGAAACAACTGGCAGCTCCAAGGTCCTCCTCTGCACTGCCAGGATCCTGAAGGCCACTTCTGGATGGAAGATGCTGTGGGCTGGCTGTGACTGAGGGTGCTGCTGAGAGGCCAGACTCCGCCTGGCTGTCCTCATCATCTTCTTCATTGTCGTTATCATCCTCATCTGGGCCATCAGATTCTTCAAGATCATATCCAGACCGCTCATAACCAAATCTTTGCTTTTCATCTATTATGACAAAAAGATTTGTTATAGAATGTTCTACAACACAAACACAATGTTTTCATTTTTAGAAGCTTGGCAACGCTGTGAAGCATATAGAAGATGGGGGGGTCCCCAGAGCACACACCAGTAGAATGACAAGAAACAGCAAGTCCTGTAGCAGGGTAGCAGGGAGGCACATGAAATGAGCCTTCAAAGAGAGATGGACAAGCAGAGCGTGAGATGTAATGAAAAGAAAAAACCCTCAAATTTGTATTTGAAAAACTTCAGTATGACAAAAATATAAAAAGCCCAACTGTTTTTAAGCTCCCCCTTTCCTATTTTCCTTTTGTCAGGTCCAAAGGAAACTCCATTTTCCCCAATTCCAAAAGGCAGAAGGGACAACTGGCTATGGTACTATTTCTTTGTCAGAAGCCCTCATGGAAGTCAGTGGTGTGCGACACATTCCAGTTTCTTTATTATTATTATTATTAAACTATGATAATCATTTCAGTTTTGGATTATGGTCAAAATACAATAAACAGGAGGTGCCAGAAATAAAAGGTTTTATCCTATGCACATTTCTCATTAGTGGGATAAGACTGTGCTCAGCTTGTTCAGTCTTGCCTAGAACACAGATCAGCCCTTTGTCCAGTGGTGAACAAAGACCTTCCTGCTAATCACTTAGTAGTTTGTCTTGTAATAGGACGTACAGAGTGTCAAGTACTGTCAGGTGGGCTGCTGTCACTGTGATGTCTAACACTACATAAACAACACCACATCATTCATCTCACCTAATCTCAGCCCTAGAGCTCTGAATGCATCAATTTGCCACAGGAAAAAAGTGTGAACGTAGTGCAGAAAATACCTGAGAGGTACACTACATAATTTCCATTATCATAGTATATTGGTGTAACTGTTTTAGTCTAGGTATTATTGTTGCTGACTCTTTACTGTGTCCATGAAAAACAGCATGAAGTACTAGATGGGGTTGCAGGTATTCGCTGATTCTTGGCAACTATTACCCCTTAGAAAAGGAGCCCACTCAAGATAAAAGACACAGAGGACAGCCTATGCTGCAGAGGTTGCGGAGGAAGAGGAACACTCCTCCATTGTTGGTGGGAGTGTAAGCTTGTTCAGCCACTCTGGAATGCAGTATGGTGGTTTCTCAGAAAACTGGGATTCAATCTCCCCAAGGACCCAGCAATACCACTTCTGGGTGTATACCCTAAAGTCGCACAGTCACACTCCAAAGGCATTAGCTCAGCTATGTTCATAGTAGCATTATTCATAATAGCAAGAACCTGGAAACAACCTAGATGCCCCTCGACTGAAGAATGGATTAACAAATTGTGGTACATCTACACAACAGAGTACTACTCAGCAGTACGAACAAATGATACCCTAAAATTTGCAGGCAAATGGATGGATTTGGAGAATATCCTCCTGAGCGAGGTATCACAAACCCAGAAAGATAAGCAAGGGGTGTACTCAATCATTAGTGTACTTTAACCAAAAAAGCAAAAAGCAAAGCATGTCCAAGCTGCAAACCACAACCACTGAACAACTTGGCATCTGAAACACCTTGAACTGACACCTTGGATCCTACTCCTCCTAGAGGAACACCTGACTCAGTCTCGATATTGGGGGGAGAAAACTGGATCTGCCAGGAGTGGAGGCTGAACTGAGCAATACTGGGACCTTGGGACCTCCTGCCCATGCTGGGGAGGAGATGGGGAGATGTGAAGAAGAGAGAGTGACCTGAGGGGGTGAGAGGGGGAAGGGACCTTGAATAAGGATATCCATGGATAGAAAATGTGACTTTATTCATAATAAAAAAGAAAAGAAACCCACTCTTAATTTTCTAAAAAAAAATTGAACAAGCATATACAATACATATTTTTACTGGACTTCTCAAGCATTCATTTATTTTAATATTATCCTTTCTACATGGCAAAAAAAAAATTCTTACAAAGATAAATTCTTAAGAGAAAAGTCTTATAGGAACTATGCACCAAAAAATTGGAAGGTGATTTCTAGGGGATGAAAATGACTAGAATGTTTATCATAAATGTTATTTTTATAATTAATGTACTCAAGGATAAAACATATAAAAATCGATTTCAAGATTCTACTACTATGTTGTAAAATTGTCAGATCAGCATTAGTTAGCTTAGTCCCAAATCAGGGCCCATGTTAGAATGAGTGATGTCTGGATAAGTACCTGGAAACTATAGGGTACCTCAGAAAATGGGGAAACAGAAAAGACAACAAGGGGCTGGATGGCCAGAAGAGGCCACTGAAGATGAGTCTTGCTAGACTGATTCCTAAATTATCCTGAAAACTATTGCTTTGTATAAACAAGAGTAGGCCTAACTTTACATGCATGACTTTCCCCCCACTCAGCAAACTGAAATTTGGGACAATCAATAGCTGAAATCTAAGGCAAGGCAGTGTCTGCAAGAGTGATAAGAGCATGTCACTAGTAACAGAATACTGGCCAGAGGAGTTCATTGAAAATGGCTGACAGAATCAAAGTTGCTTCTAGCAAAGTGTCTGCTGTTAAGATTGTAACATCTCTGGAGCTTTTTAGGTGCCTACACCATGAAGCCCATCTAGGCATTCAGTGCCGAGTGCTAAGAAGTGCTCAATTTGGCCATGATGTGGGAGAGGAGCAAGAGCCTCAGGAGATGTACAGAACTTCACCTGAGCCCTTCTCCCCTCTCTCCACTGGAGAAACAGAAGTCTGATCTAGTGAGGTGAAGGAGGAGCACTGATGACCTCAGAGGCTGGTGACATTCACTGCAATGGGAAAAAGAGACAGAAAGAAATGGGACTTGTGTCCTCGTGGCAAGACAAGACTATTGCCAAGTCTGGGGAGGGGACCTAAACAACTAGAGCCCAGGAAGCCAAGAATTTGGTGCACACAGGGGACCTGGTGAAAACACAGGTGAGCACTATCTTCGTTTTTCTACCCAGTGCCGAGCTAAGGAGCTTTGAAAGGCAGCTCTCAGGACAAGGAAAGGCAAGAAGGTCCAGAGCAGAGACTGATTCTGAATTGCTGCCCCAAAGGAAAATCATCAATTGAAATACTCAACAGCTATCATTTTTGTAAATTAACCCCCATCCAAAGCATACAGTAACTTTAGAGGAACATGAAACCTCTGTGCAGTCAATAGCCAGAGTTACTACCAGGCATTCTTGTGCCTCCTTGACATTTATGACACAGCCAGAAAGAGCAGGTCCATTCCAAGCATGAAAATGATTTATACAACTTTAGCATGTAACACAGGATGCTCAACTTGAACATAAAATTGTAAGATTTACAAAAAAGCCAATGGCAAACAAATACTCTAAAGAGACAAAGCAACCTTTAAAACTCTTCAGATAGATAAGACACTTATTTCTAACTGATAAAGAATTTAAAATAACAATGACTAAAGCATCCAAATCTTTAATGGAGAAAGATGAATAACATGCAATGCCTGATAGGAGTATCAGTTGAGAGATGAAAACTATAGCATGAGTAGCCAAGAAATCAACAAACTCAGAATTCTAATCTGACTGAAAATGACTTTAAAGATAGGAGAAATACAAAAATTCTACCACTGCTAGAGAATGATGGGTGATGGCAAAGGTTGGCTGTTTCTTCAAAACATAATTTGACTTAATGTATCACCTTATTTCTAGGTCTCAAACTCCAAGAGTCACATAAAAGTTACTACAGTATAAATTCCAAAAACTGGAAGCAACTCAGATACCTTTTAACTGGCGGGTGGGTAATGTGATGTGGTATGCAGCTTTGATGGAATATACTCAGTAATACAGAGAGAAGTTCTGGCTCACAGTGTTGTAACCCTTCATGGTTTATTATATGAAAGAGATAAGACCCACAAACTACATAATTTAAGATTTATTTTTATTCTTTTTATTTATGTACACAGGAGAGTATATACCTATAGGCCAGAAACTTAGGGTCCCCATTGAGCTAAAGTTATGGGTAGTTTAGAGCCCCCCACCACCAAAACAAAACTACAAGAACAACAACAAAACCTATGAGTGATGAAAACTGAACTTAGGTCCTTTAGCAGGTCAGCAAGGACTCTGTGCCATCCCTCCACACCTCAGATGCACATGTTTTATGCTGCATTTCCATGACACTCTGGAAAATGAAGCTAGGTGAGTAGTTGCAAAGGGTTATATGAAGTGGTCCATGGGATCTACAGGTCACAGAACTTTCTTACATGGAATTGGGCATATGAAGACATAATCCTATGTATACATTTCTCAAAATCCATAGTAGTATATACAGTGAATAAGGTGGACTACATATAAAATTAAAACAATCAGACAGGACCTGGGGTGAGTAAAAATATAATGCAAGGAGACAATTCAGCGACCACATGAAGGAGATGGGAAGAACAGTCCTGACTACCAACCCCAGCCAAGGCCTGACTACATACTGTGAAGCCTGATTGCTAAGAGCTGTGTGCACACTGAACTGTGATTGCAAATCTATCTCACTGGGATGTAGCTAAGGACCTCCAAAACTAGTCCACATATGCTAGAACTGAACCAATGAGCCCAACCATAGATGAGGCCAGTTACAGAGGAAGCCTTGGCTTCTCACTGTGAGTAAAGTCAAAATGAAGGAAACAGAAAAAGCAAGGATAAATGAGGCAGAATTAAATAGCAAGTTTCAGTATGTATACAAATAGGGTGTGTTTGTGTGTGTACACCAACATGCACATATGTATTACCTAATTAAACCTAATGATTTCTGCAAAAAGAGGTGGCAGTTGGTAGAATTAAGTGCACAAGCCACCAGCCAGGTCTTGGTTCCTCCAGCAAAAAGGAGGAGTTCTTAGAGAAATGCATGACTTTGAGGCTAGAACTTCTTGGGGTGGGTCCTAAAGAAAGAAACTGCTTAGAAGAGAGGATCAGTTTGGACCAGACCTATGGTGGAATGTTTTTTATATAATGTAAATAAAGAACTGTTTGTGCCCATGTACGCCACTGTAGAAGTGGGTGGAGAATCAGAGACAGCCAAATTAAAAAAAAAAAAATTAGTCACTCTCATCAAAATTCATTGATATAAACTTAAGGTTAATTTTGTTATGTTGTTTGTATTTTTCTACTCTTGATTAAGGTATGATGCTGGTATAACTCATTTAAAATTATAATGTGTAATTGAAAAATACAGATTAATAGTCAACTATGATAAACAAACTTATAGTCATGTTAGTTAGGTTTTTGTAGGTATGCAAAGATATATTTCAGTTAGATAGGTAGTCTTCAAACACTTCAAAGACATACAAAATATGACATTTAGGATATTTTAAAAACTTAGAATTTTCTAGACAGTGAGACAGGTCTGTTCCTGACAGCATCAATGTATTTCAAAAAAAAGATGAGCATTAAAAAAACTTCATATAAAATTTACTTTATAACAACAGTTAGCCACTAGACAAAAAACTGTTCTAATATTGACTGCTTGATAATATACTATATAAACTAAACATACAAGTTCCATAAAAAAGTAACCTCTAAACGTTGGCAAAACAAGCCAAGATGGTCCTTCAAGTTCCTGCTTTACAAAAAACATTAACAAGCATCCTTCTAGACACAAAGAAAAAAAACTGATAGACTGTATCAAATTTCCTACATCACTAAAAAGTTTGCCAGAGACTTTGGGCCATATAGGCTAAAGATAGATGCCCCGACGTTACAAAAAAATTTTGAGTGACTGTCCAGGCAGACAAATGTCATCTCTGTCATTTTCTAGACTCTAGAAGTTGCTTACACTTCCTGTTTATTTACATAATATTATATCCTTCTATAGTCTTTAATATAGTTAAAGGTTTAATAATTATAAATATACTTCTTTTTAGTTTAAAAAATATATTAGATATAAAACTTTAAACTCACAATAATAAAATAAATAATAAAATATTCTCTTTAATTTTACAAATACAAATAGACTAAATATTGTGACTATAATTCCTGCTTAAAAGCTGCTCTGTTATAATTTTAATATATAATAATTAAAACCTTCCTTTTTAATTAAACAAAAAAAAATGTGGTGGAATGTTCTCTATATAATGTAAATAAAGAACTGTTTGCGCCCATGCACACCACCGTAGAAGTGGGTGGAGAATCAGAGACAGCCAAATAAAAAAAAAATAAAATTAGTCACTCTCCATCAAACCCCTCAAAAAAACAGACATATAAAGATACCGGCCAGCCACGGGCTGAGAGCCACGTGGCGGCCAAATAAATAAAAATAAGTTAAATTGAGATAAAAAAGCTAACTAATAATAGACATAAAACATGAGCCAAACAATATAAAAGATATAAGCGTGTGATTCCATTTCTTTGGGAGACAAAAGCCGTGGGCACACAGACCAAGTTCCAAACCACAACCGCTGTGCGCGCGCCAAGTAACAAACTCCAAACACAAATCTCCCAAACCCAAAACGAGTCTAAAAAAACTTTATACAACACAGACCTGAAGGGGGTTCTTACTGTCTATGGCCAGTGCAGAACCTGCACAAGACACTGATTGGCCACAGGATCTGGCAATGTCTCAAGGACTTAGACGCAGTCTCAGTCCACAGATACAAGTGAATGGATAAGAAAGTAGCTCAGTTACTAAGGCCACTGACAAGATCAGCATCAGATAAGCATGGGGTATATGTAGGGTTTCAAAGTCCTGCACAGGTGTTATGTACATAGGAAGGGGAGACAGTTAAAGTACAGTACAGTGTCCAGTAGATGCCACCTTAGACCTGTGTGATGCATCAATAACAATGAGCTGAGGTCAACTCCAGTGTCAATAAGTATGCTACGGTCATGTGAGGCTACCACACAAGGGAAGACGGGTAAAAAGTGTTCAGGAACTCTTCATGATAGTTTTACAATTTCCCCATATGATAGAAAATATATTTTTAAAAACAACTTAAAAAAAAGAAAATCTGCCAGTGCTTCTGGGTCTTGATTTTGTCTCGTAAAAATGGCTTGGTCCTCTAGACCCTTTTGGTCACATCAAGACTTCTCTGGAGAGCATTTTCCCTCTGTTTAATAGAAGTCAATTCTTAAAATAAACTCTAACTTTTCCACTGATTAATTTTAAGGCATTGAAAATTAAGGTACCTGCCCTAACCCAGATATATGCTTTATATTTTATCTTTTTACCATCCAAGAGTGTTCTTCTGCTTCTTGCATTTTTTGCCCATTTATACATATGAAAGCAACACAGCTCTACTCTCATCCCAGCCATCCACACCAATAGAGAGCCGAGTTCTTAGCACTAAATACAAGCAACACCCCCTGACCATAATTAAAACAAGCACTAATTAAAGGTTAGAGCAAGGGAAAATGCAGCTAAGGAGTTTTATTGCTGCACTACAGCTCACAAGTGTCAGACTTGGGATTTAGTCCTCAATGTCTGTGCTAAACACTTCCATTCAGCCATATTTAAAACTGACTACAGGATGATCTGAAAGGTCAACAATAGATTAGTCATTAAGCTAGCTTATTAAAGATGCACATGAGCTCCTTGTTTATAGGCAGAGACATTACATGCTTCATGTAATTATTTGATTGTGCATAGCGGATGATATGAAACACAATCTCCAAGAAGAATGTAAACTAATAATAGTGCTGCATCTTCCTAACTATCAAAGTGTAAGAGTGAGTTGTTAGGGTTAGTTGTAACCACAGGATGGCTTCTCTGGACTGTCTTCCTAGACAGAGCCATAAGCCTGAAATGTAGAGAGAATCTAAGGAGAGGCTGGTAGTCTCTTCTTACAGCTCCCTTCCCAGGGTTTGAAGAGAAAGGTATATCCTCCTCAGAATCAGTGTCTGGAATTTCCCAAAAGGAAAGACCACTGTCAAAGTTTTGGAATTCTACAAATGAAGAACTGATCATTACCTGTTTCTCAAAAAAAGACAATATTTTGGAATAAAATAAAGTGATAAAGTGGGTAACACTGGAGCAGAAAATTTAGGCTCCTGGAGACATGTGGAAAAGTTCTAAGAACCCGAGATAGCCAGACCACAGTAGTTATCCCACCTCAGTCCAGGCTGCTTGGAATTGGAGTTATTTCCAGGATATGGGCAGCTACAATTCTAAGAAGAATCAACCCAACCAATGACTGTTAGCCTCCCAGATATCCTTGGGTGAAAGAAGGGCCTCGTACATGGCAGCTAAACCTTATAAATTCTCCATACTTGAACCAGGAATGTCAGTGGGCTTGATCTTGTCTCATACAGGTAGCCACAGCTGCTCTGACTTCAAGGAGACAATGGCCATGCCATATCCTGACAACAGAGTTTCACAGCAGGACTCAGCTTTCAGAGAATCCTGCTGACACTGAATCAGAGGTTGTGTGCACAGAAGTGCCAGGTTGGGTTTTCTTTATTTTTTTTTTAATTAGAACTGTTTTGAAATATTTATTTTATGTGCATAGATGCCAGAAGAGACCTTAGCATTTCCCTGAAACTGGATTTACAGAGGGTTGTGAGCTATTGTGTAGGTTATGGAAATCAAACCTGGATCCCCTGCAGGAGCGTTAAGTATTCTTAACTGCTGAGGAATCTTTCTAGCCGTTTGTGGCTTTTATCACTGTACCAGAAAAGATGACATGAAGTTGACCACTTCTCCAAAAAACACCAAGTGTGAATTTATGAAATTGCTTGAGTTATTTAACATAGTGACTATGACAATACTCTCAGTACCTTGGTTACCAGGGCCTGGCAACAATGGTCACTAGGACATTGGGCTCATAGCCTGTTCTTGTAAAGAAGATTTTGTGGGGACACAGCCAGGCTTGTTTGTAGGCTGCAGTCAAACTTCAGTTTGTTGACAGTGGCAAAGAACAGAGATTATATAGCCTAGCATGCCTGAAATATTACTACCCAACACTTTACAGAGCAAGTTTCTGGTGTCCAGTTGTTTGTATCATATTCTCAAACCAAAATCAAAGCACCATGCTATGACAGTTAGCAGATAACCCACCTTACACAGCGAGTTAGGAGGCTAACATGGCTGGAAAGCATCAAAAGCAGCATGTGAACCCCAGTCTCCTGTCACTCTTCCAGCATGATAGACTGTCTTCTTCCTATCAGCTATTACTCATTTTGGTGTGTACAACATAGGCTAATACTCCAAGAAGATAAATGCTAGGGCTTATCCTCCTGTGGCCATTAGAGGCCATAGAAAAGACATAAGACATCCACATTTGCTTAACAGATTCATAAACAAACAGTTCATAAAAGCTCCATGTGACTCTAGATACGTTCTTCATTCATTGTAGATGTTTCTAACACACAACACAATTTTTAGATCACAAAAGCTATTCCTTTTTTTGCATGTGCAATTTTAGTTAAGAGGGGCAGTTCCAAAAGGAATGCTCTTATAAGCTTGCAACAAGACTTACCTAAAAGTTTATTTGGGAAACAGCCTTCTTCCCAATGGATGAGCCCTAATGTGCCCCACTGCTGCTACACAGTGACACCTGCTGGATGAGCAGGGGTCAGAGCCGGCAGCAGCCCAGAAGACAGGACCCTCCCCAGCTCTTTTTGTTATTATAGCTAGTCAGCTTTTGTTTTCCTCCTGAGTTAGAAAATGCCAGGTTGAAAGCCAAACAAGAGCAACCAGGGGAACATTTTTGTAAAGCTTGTGAGTAATGGTTCTATTTAAATTATAAAAACAACCTATAGAAACACAGCGGGCCACAATTGCAGATCTGTTAGCTTTATGCAATAATCCAAAAGACCCCTCTTGCTGTGTTGTTCATAAATAATTGCTATCAACACTGCATTAAGTATACATCTTAAGGGCCATTATGGTTTCACATTCTACAAAGAAACTTTCCTCAAAAGTAATGGATGCTTGTATATGAATTCTGATGCTGGCAGTCTATAGGCCTCATTTAGAAGGAAAATACTGCTAGTACTTTTATAAAATTCACTAATTGTTTCTAAGAGTAAACATAATACAGGCTTTCAAACCCGTAGTCTGAATCATTATCTCATGCATATAGGTCACTACTTAACATTCCATTGAAAAGCTTGGTTCTCCCTGCATTTGCCCTTGGAGGCTGTTGTCTCTGTGGTGGCAGCTGAGGGCATACATTCACATTCCTGTGTTGAAGTCCAGCACGCTGTTGATGAAAACATTCTTTGGATCAAAGGCTGAAAAGCAAATTGCTGGTGGAACCACTTTTGACACAAAGGTGCAAACTAAGCCATATTCCTTAATACCCTCAAAAGACAAGGGTGAAACTCCCAGGGCTATATAATGCTATATGGCAAGAATATAGGAAGAATGGAGGAAAGTGCAGTATGAGGGACTGAAAGACCCAACTTTTCCTGAACATATACTATAATTATAGCTTACATTGCTAATTTTAAGCTAAGTGGAAACAGCCTCTAATTTTGAATATCCAAATTAAAATGGCTGGTGTAAATATGTACATTTAACTCGGTTTGACTCATCACCTTGAGTTTGCTCCACTGAAAATGCTATCACTAATTCATGTGCTAGAGGATGAAAGGGGAAGCCACAAAGCCCACTTTTGCAAAGGCAGGGACAATCATGAAGCTCAAGGGTCACTGGCCCTGACTCACCCTATGGTTACTTGACCTTCACTGTCAACTTCAACTGCCCTTGGGCAGTGTTGTGGGCACAACAGAAAACAGCTATAGGAGCTATAGAATAATCAGAGATACTAAAGATAACGCCTTGAAGACAGTGAAGCTAAACTGGGATAAATGTAGAGAGAAACCTTCAGTGAAGACTACACAGGAGCCCGAGAGTATGTGCTGCTTTTTCAGAGGACCAGAGTTCAAGTCCCAGCACCCATGTCAAGCAGCTTTCCTGTAACTCCAGCTCCAAGGGATCCAGTGCCTTTTCTGGCCCCAAGAGCACTGTACGTACATGAGCAAACCTACAGTCAGAAAAACATGCATACACATAAAAAACAATCTAAACAACAAACAAAGCAACTACAGAGGAATGAAAGAATATCTAGAACAAAGTTTTCCAGAGAGCTGTGTAGTTGACCAAGATATTACCAAATGGTGACGTGTTTAAACAATGAAGTGCAGAAACCAGGCAGGAGCATTTGAGTGTTTGACATGCCTTCACTTAATGAAGAAAAGCTCAGACATCTCTTGGTAATGAGTATTTAAGTCCTAGAGAAAGACCAGTTTGATGACTGGGACCCTAACATGTCTTTAAATGTAAAGAGCACTGTTCTGAAGTTTCTGGAAGAGTCCAATCTCCTGAATTATGTCCTTCTGTTTGTTTGTTTATAAAGCCCTGTCCCATTTCCCATGTCTGTAATAATCAAAACCTAAAAATGAGGCGTACTTTCACGTATCTTTTTGGCCCTTATTTGTAAGTTGGTGATTTTTGTGGGTGTGTAAAAAACGTAACAGGTCTTTTTAATTCTCTTATTTTTTTTGTGTGGTTGTACGTGGTATATATATGTGTGCACATGTTTGTGCAGGTGTGCTCATGTGCCAGGGGTCAGCATTGGTTTCCTTCCTGTACCACTTACAGTTGGAAGCAATGTCTATCGCTGTTTGTTGTATCAGCTACACTGACCAATCGGCAAGCCCCTGGAATTATAGGCATGCACTACCATGTATAGCATTTAGATAGGTTCTGGGGATTTGAACTCAGGCACTCATGTTGTACAGCAAACACTAGCTACTGAACCAACTCTGCAGGCACCTATCAGTCCTTCTTTAAAAACTGCAGGACCCTGTGACTAACATAAATACCAGCCTGTTGGTACCTCCTAGTGAAAACTACAGAAAGCCTTTTGTTTAAAGATTTCTAACTGTATCTTACTTTATTGAGACAGGTTATCCCTACTGCTCAGGCTGACCTGATAACTTCTGGGTTCAGGAGATCTGCCTGCCTTCAGCCTGCCACGTAGCTTGGACTATAGTGTGCCACCAGACTCTGGATGATGTTGTCACAATTTTCCAGTTACTCCAGACTTGAGTTTCCTGGTACTGGTTTCTGAAAGGACATATGGCTCAATGTGGCTACTTCTTTAATTACTGCATTACACAGTAGATAGCTGAGATCTATCTATCAGATTAAATGACAAATTTCATCCATTGAGGCAAAAACCCAGGGGATGAAGGAAGCCATTGGGTTACTCCAGACTTCTGGTTCTCACTGAACTCAGCCTGATGTTCCATAGCAGAAACAGGTCTAAGTCAAGACAGAGGACTCTGGGGGATGAAGGGGTAGACTGAGGTTACAGCATGTGCCTAGCTTCTATGAAGTCCTGGTTGCACCTCCACTATTGGTGCGAAGAGAAGACACGACAACCACAGCCCTGGGAACAGCGAGGGATACA
The DNA here is from genome assembly GCA_004025045.1 of Sigmodon hispidus. NCBI lineage: Eukaryota > Metazoa > Chordata > Mammalia > Rodentia > Cricetidae > Sigmodon > Sigmodon hispidus. Next base: position 15,620 of record PVIH01006373.1, read on the forward strand.
CAGTGATGGCACTCAAGCCGTTCTGACATGCTCATCATCTCTGTCTGTGTGGACAAGGACAAGTGTGAACACTTCTGTCCTCCAGCAGCCTATGGCTTGGATATTGGAGATCAATTCAGATGTGGCTCAATGGCAAGGATGCCTAGGTTATCCCAAGAGGAAGGCAGGGTAGACTTATCCTTCTACAGCTTTATTGGAAAATGTCTTGGTGTAGGGCTGGATAACTTAAGCCTTCTAGATAAGGTGCTTTTAGAGAAAAGGTGCCCAAATTAAAGAAAGATGAGGGCTTAGGAATGACAAAGGATATAATAGGCAGGCTTTGCTATAACCAGGGAATGAGTGGCAGACCTGGAATTCTGTGCAAGGGAATTCAGAGTGGGAAGCAACCATTTGAAATTTAAATTTGACTTATCACTGATACCATCTTTGACATCTTCAGAGTTTCTTCTGGGACAGCAAAAATCAATTGCTTCATGCTTTCAAACCTGAAGATCATTCTGGTTAGACATCCTTTGTCAGTACTTTTATTCTAAATAGCTAAAATTATGTATATTGTTTCTTTAATCAGTGTGTTTTGGTTATATCAACTCAGTCCTTACAGTCTCTTTAGACCTAGGTATCCTGCTTATTTGCTAAAATCTTGCACACTTTTACTTTCTCAGATGTTCTAGAAATGTGGAGTTTGGATCATGTGGCTCTTCACCTGTGACCCTGGGGTTTGCACTGCTGAGAACGGTGATGATGCTGACCACTGGTGCTACTGCTTTAGTTTAACAATGCCTTATGGAGTAGTGATTAATGAGACAGAGCACATCTCTGTCAGGTACAAGTTCTCCTTTGGGTGGAGAGCAGATTTGTTGTCCTTTGGTGACTCCAATTTTGTGTGTGGATGTATAAATGCACAAAGACTCACTATTTCCCACAGACTGGACTAGGGGAAAGGTCCAAGCCCTGGTTTGATCAGCTTCAAATGTTCCCAGGTGCAAACAGCCCAAAGGAACAAATTTTCTTTGTAGGAGTTACTGAAAAAAATGGAACATATCTTTACTAATCTGGAGAGATCATTTTCATAGATGAGAATACACAATGTTAGAGACTTAAAACTTCTGGTATGTTGATCCAATAGTGAAAACCCAACAAATCAATAAATACACATACCATCACTTTTATAATACCTAGTATTAATCTGGACTTATAACAGAAATGGTACAGACAGTGAAGAGTATTCAATAGTATACTATAATCACAATTTGATTACAACCTGTACAAGCACTAATAATCAAGTGCTTCCTATTAGATCATATGGCATTTCCCCCTCATCATTAACTCAGTCACAACTGTTTACTACCTACTGCCATGAGGCTGTGAACAAAACAAAAGCCTATCCTCTTGTAACATATCTTCAACTTGTTAGGAGTGGGTAACACACACACACACACATATACACATGCACGCATTCACGGCAGCTTGTATAAAGAGGTGTCCAGCAGCATGGACGAAAGTGCTGAGGCCTTAGGACAGGATCTGCTGGGTGTGTTCAGGCAACAGTCAGACCTGTAGGGTTGAGGCTGAGTGAGTGGAGAAAGAAGGGCCAGGAGCCAAACCTTCGGTGTACAGAAGTAAGAAGAGGAAAGATGGTATCTGGAGAAAACAGTTGGGATAAGGCTGAACCAGACACCACTCAGGAGCTACTAGAAGCCATGAGATCACGGACAGGGTAGGGTGGCAGACTAAAACACTAGGATTTTGAAGATATTGTACCATATATATGTAGATGCCCACAGTGGCCAGATGCCCTGGAACTTGAAAGAAAACACAGGGAGGAAGTGAGCCTCTTTGATAAAGTGAAAACGGGGGTTGGTGGTATGGTAGACATTAAACCTGAATATCTACTAGATAACCAGCAGAGATGGGGTGCAGGCAAGTCTGCAGAGAATGGATGAAAGACTGGAGGAGATGACCTGTGGGAATGAGCAGCACCAAAGGAAAAAGAAGGTCAGAGGGGACATCTATAGAGGCTGGAGAGCAGAAGGAACCATCCATCCCAGGAGTCAGAAAAAACAGTATCTAGCATATTTCAGGCTACTGGGAGGCTAAAAATTAGCACAGCCTCAGGACAAACAGCCGTACATTGGAAGTTTCTGAGTCCTGTTCACCACACATTTAGAAATCTAATGAGCAAAATCTCAATCTTTGGGGCCAGAGAAATTTCTCAGGCTCTCAGAGGGCTTCTGACAGGAGCATGAGGACCTGCGCGCTCAGACCCCAGAACCCACAGAGAAAGCTGGGTGTGGTTAGTTTTCTTGTCAACTTGACACAAGCTAGGGTTGTCTGGGAAGAAGAAACTTCAACTGAGAAAAGGCCTCCATCAAATTGGGTTGTAGGCAAGCCTGAGGCATTTTATTGATTAATGGTTGGTGTGGGAGAGCTCGGCCTATGTTGGGTGATGGCAGCCCTGGGCAAGTGGTTCAATGTTGTGTAAGAAAACAGGCTGAGCTAGGCATAGGGAGAAAGTAGTAGCATTCCTCCTAAGCCTCTGCTAGTCCCACTTATCTAGGTCTCTTTCTTGAACTGCTGCCTTGAGTTTTATGATGGGCTATACACTGTAGATCCTGAAGTAAACCACTTCGTCCTCAAGTTGCTTTTGGTGAGTTTTATCAGAGCAACAGAAACCTAACCAGGACCCCAGACATCACACACACACACACACACACACACACACACACACACACACCCACCCCTGTAACCTTTATGCCACTGGGGGCAGGGGTGGGGGTGGGGTCAGAGCCAGGAGGATGGCTGGAGCTTGCTCCAGGATCAAGACTCTGACTCTAGGGGATAAGGCAGGAAGTGACAGAACATCACACCTCACTTCTTCCTGTCTTCTTCCCATAAACACACACACATGCTTATACACCCAACCTGTACCTCCTCTCATATAGATCCCAATTCTAACCATCATCTTAATGGAGTCAAAGTTCTGTAGAAAGAATACGAGGCCAAGCATCAGTCATTAAGAAAACACACAACTATTATCAGTCCAACTGTCCAATCCAGACAATGATCTACTAAAGAGGTAGGGAAATGGCAGGCTCCTTCTAGAAAATAATACTGTGAAACCAGATACTATGCTATGTATATACATCCAAAGTACTACTTTTTCCTGCAAATTAAAATTAACAGTAGTAAAACCCCATATACTTCTCATAAATATAGACTATATATGAAATGAATTGAAGGGAAATTCTCCTGTCTGTGATAGAGAGAAGACAGAAGCTGGAATGTATCAAGGGAGCATGTGGTACTTTCAAAAAAATTTACTGATGTATGAGAAGGATGAAGTAGATGTGAGAAAATATTTATAACCACCATCTTAGCCATGATCATGCATTTAAAATATTTATAATCACTGTCTTGAACATGGGCACATATGTATTTAAATTATTTTTAATCAGGAAATATAATAGAAAAAGCAAGACCAATGGTTTAGAACAAGTACCTATTGAACTTACATACTTATGTTTTAAGCTATAATAAAGCAAAAGGAAAGATTGCATTTTGTTGGCACAGTGATGGAGAATTGTAGGATTTATCACTTGCACACTATGCTTTACTATTTGATAAAAAGCAGACCGGTCCACTTCCCATAGAGTAATCTGAGAAAAGACGCCAACTGGTAAAGAAGCTCCTTTTGTCTTACAGGGAACCACACTATAAACTCTGATTTAGCCCTGAGGACAGGAGAGGAAATGCAAAGAAAATTGGTAGATAGGTACATGGGTAGCAAGTTAGTCCAGCCAGAATGTTCAATTCACAGAACTATGCTTCTTCACAGGATCAGGGTGTAGGTACCAGCTTCCCTTGAGAAGTCAGAGGACCCTGCATATGCAGTGTGGCAACATGGCTTGTTACAGTCTTCACTTTGCATCTTTTCTAGTCAATGCTGATAAATATCTTACATTCTTCCTAGCTTTTTAAACTGAAATCGCTCAGACTATGTAGACCAAGTCACTGTGCTTGCACATTAGATATTAATTCAGGGTGATTCATTCAGTCTATTACTGGTAGAAAAGTTGGATTAAATGAGTTGATAAATTCATGAGTTAAAAATAGAAAGTCTACAAAGATACACTTCTATACTCTGGTCAGAATAGACTAAAAGACTTGTTTTTCCCTCTAAACTGCTCAGAAATAATTATCTACATTTGTTAACAGTATTAAGGGGAAAAAACACTTTTTCAAAATAAGTGTTTTCAACAAGTCAAATGTTTTATCCTTAAATACTTCTATTTTCTCTTTCTTATTCTTTTCACTTGGGAGGCACGGGGCTTAGAGACTGAACTGGGCCCCAGCATGCTAGGCAGGTACTATACCACTGAGCTGAGCTCCTACCCTCTGGAACAGCAGGAGCAGCAGTGACCTCCTCACCGAGCTAAATGCAAAGAGTCAGAGAAGCTGACAGTGAGACAGGAACAGGAAAATAGGAAATAATCACAAAAGGAAGAAGGGTCAAAGACTTTGAGAGGAAACTCCTAGAAACCAGGAGATCAGAAAAGGAAAATGTGCCCACCAGGAGCCAAGCAGAGGAAATCAGGGTTTCAGAACACCTACGGATCCTGTTACACTTTAAAGAAAGCAGCAAGTGATCAGTGCAGGCTGGGGCAGCCGTGAGGAGGGCAGGGTGCTGTGGGAGGGCTGAACCAGGGTGAGGGTCCTCTACACGGGACATTCCAGTGTAAGTCTGGGTGACAGTGAAGAAAGGAACAGTGAGGAAGCAGATAGTATTTTGAAGATTCTCATATGATTTGCAATTTAAACAGGCAAATGGGAGCCAATTCAAAACACTGGCCAAGGGCCAGCATGACCAGCCACATGCTTTGGGAAGGGTAACCAAGCATTTAAGAGTAAGCTTATAGCTTTGTACGCTAACTCTTCCAGGATCAGGAGAAGGAGGCAGAAAACTGTAGATGAAAATACTGATCAGGAATCTAAAACATAGGCAAATAATAATAATAAACAATAGCCAAAACATTGCATCAGGAATTGAGCAGTATCAAGTGGGGCTGAACAAAGGAGTGTGTATGTGAAATAACTGGTATGCTGTAAATAACATTTTGAAAGACACCAGTGACAGCTTACCTGATTCTTCTGTGTCTTGCTCATCTATTGAACCCACCAAGATGCCTAAATCCACACACTTCTTGCTATGTGCCTTGGACTTCATGTGTTTTGTCAGATTTCCTTAAGGGAAAAGAATGTTTATTAAACTCATGTAGTCTTATTCTGCTACTGCATTTGTCAACCCTGAAAAATGCTACTCTTACTTCAAACATATACACTGTGGTTAAACCATTCCATCAACTAAAAGTGTACAGATGAAAACAATGATGTTTATATTTAGTTGCAATGACTTTTGTATTTACTAGTGGTAGATAGCATTTTGTTTTCAAATATGCCTTGTCTATTTGGTAGCTACTTTTGCCTATTAGGGACCTGTTCTCCATGTCTTATTTGTTAAAAAGATGCATACTCCATGCCTCTGTCAGAGTGCATCCTGACCTGTAATTACTGGAGTACAAGTTACCCACAGCTGTCTGCTGGCTTGCTTTCACAGTAGCTCACAGCCCTGTATGTATTTTCATTTAAATTTTAAGTCAATCTTCAGTCATATGGTCTTCTATGGAGTCCTAAGGAGCCCAAACTGTAGTAGGACCTGTATAAGAGTTTTCTACCTGGGATCTTAACAATCTCATTAATTTCAGGACAATTTCAATTGCTTATTTCCTATATGGTCCAAAGTCAATAGAAAGGAGGGTCAGCTGTACTTAAAGGGCCCTGACAGGCATTAAACCCCAGACCCACTGGCATGAATATTGCCTTGACTCCCCTATGATGATATAACAATCCCTCTACCATGTTAGTTTTTCGTATCTCCTTTATTTCTGTTACCTGAGCATTTACAGTTTTAATGTTTGGACTACTAATGACTTGCACTAAAAGCCCATGCAAATCAACTGGATTTATACAGCTTTGATTTCTTGATAAATGCAGTTTGTAAAGTTGGTCACAGCTGTACATGCTGAGTCTAGCACTACCAGATATATTCTTGTCAAGCAACCACACAGCACCCAAGAACAAAGTACTTCAGAAGTCCAAGTTGAAGATGCTTCTGGAGCATGTGATTAAGAGGCATTAGCTGCTGCCAGGTGTATCCCACAGATAACACTAGGCTTAAAAGCTCTGTCTGTGGCTGACATTTACATTACATTGAAAAATATGGCAGACTGCTAAGAGTCATTAAGACACACAAAGTAAACTGGTATTTATTATATAAATCTCTACTTTTCTGTAAGAGTGTCAACATTTTCACATTAAAAAGTAAACAAAAAAATAAAATGATTAGAAGCCACTTTGCTGTGACTGAGATCTCCATATCTAAGTCAAAATGCTTTCACAGTAGTAACAATATTTAAGACAAATTAAAAAGCTCATTAGCCATTCACTTTCCAAAAGCCTTCGTTCCCAAGACAAACAGACAGAGCAGCAAGTGCACTAAGGAACTAATACAGATCTGTGCCTGGGTGGGTTTGGGAATTTAAGATTTTAATATGCATATTCTCTCACAGCTTGATCTATTACTTTATCAATTACCTCCCTAAATACTTTTAAAAATCAAAATTTATGCATTTACATGTGCAGGATGTACTCATTTCACCTAGACCATCTCAGCAACACTGTTGTAATATGTGGTATTATTTTATTATTAAGGTTAGCCTTGTAAACATGTTCCTGTTCTCACATCCCTAGTTTTAACACATACTTTTAAAATCACAGTTTCCACCAACCAAAGAGGAGGAAATTAGTGAAAAGGTCCTCATTTTCAGGCAATGATTAATACTGAGGACTCACCCTGACGGCTGCCTCCCTGGCCATCTCCATCACTAGCAAAAAGCCCATGACTGAGGACTCCTCTCCTGCCCAGGCTTGCATGAAACTCTACTTAACTGTTCAAAACTTTCTGAAGAGCGCTTTGTAAGAGCGCTTTGTTTCTCTATGATGCTCCTTAAGAGGCCACTGTTGTCTGAGCTGATGTAAAGACACTCAGTTACTACAGTTGTAACTTTCTTTAAATATCAAAAAAAAATCTGAGCCAGAAATGCACCAAAACTGGCTAAAGCCATGATTTATCTTTATCAAAGAACTATAAAGACAGCCAGGACCACAACAGAAGGAAAAACAACAAAGGAAACATGAACTCAAAGGAACAGAGACACTTTCAATAAAACGGTCACTTTTTACGGACTCTGCTGTTTATGTCAGGCATCCCCTTGGTTAGATTGGTTTGCTGAAGAAAGTCCTTTGTAAAGGACAGTGTACAGAAGTGCCATGTTTAATAAATTGTTATAGTCATTAAATGATCTGTGAACAGTCAGCAAACATTTTATAATATTACACTCATTATGCATAACAGAAACCTGTGCAGGGGAAAATTAGTTCATCATGAGGGCTTAGGCTTTAAATACACATAAAACAGAAGCATGCTAAATATAATTTTAATGACTATTTCTGAGTATGCATTAAAACATTTAATAGTAGAAATGCTTAAAAACTTTAAAACTGAAATTTGATATAATTTGGGTCAAAGTTTATCATAAAAGATGGCTATTTGTGGCTAAAATCAGATAGTAAAATGAGTAGTTAGGAAAATTTATTCTTACTATTTAAAGCCATCCTTGAATCTTTTTGAACCCAAATTAATTTACTTGTTATCACAAAAACTTATTTTCTTTCTTCAGCCCCAAAGTAAGTATTCTGAAAACATGTTAGTCATTGTTAAGAAACTATTATTTCATAGAGCAAAATATAAGATCCTTTTTAAATGTTACTTTTACTTATGTATATTCTGAAACCTTGCAATTAGAAGTATTTTCCTCCAAGGGTCTAGAAATGTAAAGAACAAACACTACAGTGATGACAGGATGTAACTTAGTCCACCTTGGAGACCACTTATCCTTCACAGAGACAACATGTAGCTGGACCTTGGCCTTCCTGTGTAGAGGCACAGAAGGAACACAGCAATAAGCATGTCATACCTTTTGTCTTGAAGGAGAAGTTACAGTATGTACAATGGTAGGGGCGGACATCTGTGTGGGTTCGTATGTGTTTCTTTAACATGCTAGGTTTTTTACAGCGTATTCCACATTCCTCACAAATGTACTTTCCTCTTCCCCTGCCTCGGACGTAGACATAATCCTCATTTGATTTGTACCTAATTTAAAGGGAAAAAAATGAGCAGCAAAATTGGACACTGTGACTTTGAGAAAATATTGATGAAACCTCAACCTAAACAATAAAGCACAACTTCTATACACAATCTACAATGATTTTATGTCCATTTAGGAAAGAAAATTCCTAGTTTCTGCATCACACCTAGAGTTATGACATTTAATTCTACTTTGTAGTCATTCAATTTAAGAATTGTGACATTTAATTCTTAAAATAGTTCCACCATTCTAAGATGCCGGTTTGAAATTTTATTTCAGTGTTAAATTCAACAGTGACTGTAAACCCTGAACTATTATCAATCTTTGCCTGACAATGGCTCCTTCAGCTCATTTATTATTCTTGAACTAAAACATGAAGGCAAGACCCATCTCATTAGAGCCATTTCCCAAGCCTTATACACCGCAAGTCCGTGCGGATGTCAGGCTTACTCTCCAGCTGTTCCCTACTCATCATCATCTTTATCAAAATGGAATTACTTCAGAGAATACTAATACCAATAATCAGGAAGATTCTGTTAGGTAGGAAACTGTTAAAGAAAATTATCACTGGCAGGTCTTCATTCACATGACAGCAAAATGTACATTTAAAAGTTGAGTTTAAATGTACATTTAAGAATAAAATATGTACTTGCCCTCCATCAAATATTTTAATTCTTCTTGGTTCACTTTTGATTAAGGAATTTTCTTTATCTTGCTCTCTGTTAATTTCAGAGTCATCTTTATTGCTGATTTCAACTACTGAGGACTTTTGATTACCTATTGCTCTCTGAAAGGAAAAAACAAAAAGAGAAACTAATTTCATTAAACTGGAAACACAAATATCATAATGTTTCACTAGCAATTAATATAACAAAGTACAGACAAGTGCTTAGTTCAATGAAGTACAATCCAAAGAGGCTTCTGTCTTTCCTCCAGTCTCCCACCACAGTCCATGATTCCTCAAGTAAACAACCACCCATCCTGGGGTTCCAGGAACTTAAAAGAACTCCCTCTCTAACAATCTTTATGTTCTATTGGTGGTCTGTACCATAGTTAAAATCATTTTCTTTCTTTTCTTTTTTTTTTTTTTTTTTTAAGACAAAGTTTCTCCTGGAACTTGCCCTGTAGACCAGGCTTGCCTCGAACTCAGAGATATGCCTGTCTCACTAATGTTGGGATTAAAGCTGTGAGCCACCAGCTTGAAGTTAAGTCTATTTCTTAAAGACTTATTTCTTCGGAGATGGAAAGTACTACCTATCTCTGGATATAATACAGTATTCCGGTCTCTCAAAGACACCTCTGAAACCCCTTCAACTCGGGAGAGTCACCAAGGTGGAGCAGAAGCCCCACCTCCCTGTCTCCAGCCTTCCATTTCTATGAAGCAGAACAAGGCTTCTCTCTCTAGGATAGTTCTTAAAAACCAAACACTGGTTAGTGTGAGAGTCAGGTCAAACCAAAGTTAAGAGTGTGGGCTGACAATAAAATCCTTGAAAACGTAGCAGATCTCAAAAGGACAAAGCATGTACAGCTATCCTAGCAGGAATACTGCCTTAAGCCACATACATTACTTCATAGAGCTATGGCATTTTGTTAAAGCCAAGTGTTAAGGGTAAAGGCTACATATCCTGTCCTTGCCTTCACAGGAGGCACAGCTCCCACCAGGACGCGTTCCTTTCCTACCATGGGACTCAGCAAGACTAAAGTGACTTCCTTTGACCAGAGAATGTGCATCATGATCATGGAGGAGTAGCTGTGTCCACTGGAAAAGAGCCTGGGCGCCCAGTTCTGACTATGGTAGCTGCAAGCAAAAGCTGTTGACCAGTCCACAGAAGGGGAGGGGGCAGTTACTGACATGCCCATCAGCTTCCTTTCACCCCCAGGAGGGAAGCAGGGCAGATTCTTGGCAAAGTAGAACCAAACACCAAAAGGTACCTCTGCCAATAGTCTTTTCTTGTCTTCTTTCTTTTCAATACCAGATTTCCCTGTGAGGGGGGTACTTGAGAGAAACTGGGATCTGCACACATTAGGCAAGCTTCTTTTTCCAAGAGCATGCCTCAGCCCTCAACTCCCTGTGTCTTCTGCTCACCTGCCTACCATCAAATCCAGCTTCTACCTGACAAGGGTATCAGGGAGTTAACACTGCTAAATCTCTGCTTTTGCTTTCAGTTCCAACCATCTTCCTGCTCCTTTCCATTTTGAATCCTCAATGTATTACCATATGGGTTATATACAGCAGTCAGCTAGGTGTCCGAGCCTCCTAACCCACTTGTTCATGGATTCAAGTCTCCAGTGACAAAACGTGTAGAACACAGACTCTTACCTCATCTCCATATGACATCACTACTCTTTACTCCTGAAATACATTCCTCTAGTTGTGCCCACTAAGTACACAGTGCCAGGACTTCTCCCAAGGCTTTTTAACTCTCCCCGTGGGTTCTGGGGATGTAAAGGAGTACCTCACACATGTTCAACACTAAGTTACAGCTTCAGCCTGGGAGAATGATGTTCACTGGGACATTAGGAATATAAACTAAGATCTGCTTACATTCTTAAGGGAAGGTATGTATGGCCTAACTAAGGTTGTAATTTAGGGTATAAAAAATTACAACAACAAAAATCTCTGAGTCTCTGGATGCACCTTCCTTCCCTGGCATAGATGGTTCTCCATCATCATGTACGACCCTTGATCTTCGCCTATACTGTCAACTTCAAACTCCTTAAAAAAACCATGCTGAAGTAACACTACCTTGGAATGCCTCTGTATCCATAACTCCACAAAACAATCATGGTGTTAGAACTATGCAGATTTCTTCTGTAATGCTATTACCACAACTAATTCATGTGGGTAGATTCATAAATGCTTATGGATCAGTACTATGTGCTTCTGAACTTGCGGAAGTCAGAGTTCATCAATAATTCTGAATGACTAGAGTCTAATGTAATATCCTTACTTAGTTAATTGCTTAAATGATTTCCCCATTTTATAAAGCCAACAATTCTAATGAGAATCCCACACATTACTCCAAATTATAATGTCATGATCTGAAATTATTCCATAAATCTTGATCAAATCAACTAACAAGGGCAGGATTTCTTTCTGCATCTTTTGGGCAGTAATTAATGGCTGTCAGAGGTTCTCAGAATACTGCAGTGGGGATTGTGGGAGGAGATCAGTCTACAGGAGGCAAAGGACAAGTGGTACTGGTTCTTCATATGTCTCACAACAGAATACAGCCACTTCTGGTAACCTATGGGTTGATGTTTCCAAATTAGCCTTGAGAGATCATGGCCATGATCTTCTCGCAGCTAACAGCTCCCAGTGAGTAATTAGATGAAGAGTAAAGCAAAAGCAAACCACTGCCAGAGGAAGTCAAAAATATTTACAGACAGAATCACTTCCCGAACCATAGGCCACTCTTCCCAGTGTGACCCCTGGGAGAATGTCACCTCCTCTCTAATAGGCACATAGTACAGCTTGTCATTCAAAATTAAAATACTTATTGTAAGTAAGACACTTAAAGGTATCAAGACTTATTGAAATTACTTTGCACAAACAACATTTGAAGATAAATTATATCTCAAGTACCTTGCTTAAGTTGTTTTTCCACTTGCTTGAATAGACCACTAAATCTGATTTTGAATGAGTAGTTATTGCTTGGCAATACAGTGACTTTCCAGTCTTCTGTTTAGAATTAAGAAGAGAAAGAGCAACTTTTGTAGGCAAACCAAGTGGATTTGGGTTACTGGAGCTCACTGTCCATCCAGTATAGGCTGAAGTGTTCTGGTCATTCTGAGGCAATGGCAATGACTTCTGTCTTAACAGATAACACCATGTAAAGCTAGTTGTAGTCTTGAGGCTGGGGAATGAAGGCCGAGTGTCTGAACTGCTTAACAATGAAGGACCAGGGACTGAAAGCTGACTCTGTCCTTGGATGTTCACTTTGTTCTCTTGATGGTTAGCCCCTGGTGGCTCCTTTTCCTGGTTGTTGTCTATAGACTTCAAAGGCAAAACACAGGCACTTTCTGAAGGGACAGGTGAATTTTGCATGGTAGGAGTCAAGGATGTGGACAACTTGGTATTTTTAAACTCCTGCAACTCATTGACATGGTCTGTGACCACAAACTTAGAGGGTCCAGATGACAAATTATCAGTTGGTAAAACCTGTGTCAAATTAGCAGCCTCAAAGTTCCTTTCAGGTATAGAAAATGTGTCCTGCACCAGGGCCACTCCTTCAAGGGGCTCTGTAGTACAAAGCTGCCTTACCAGCACTGGCTTCTTCTGTTTATTGCCCTCACCAGTTCTTGAACTTGGCAGTTCCAAGGGTCTAATGTTTGTGCTGCAAACAGCTCCGTTCTCGTCTTTAGCTCGCTTCTGATGCTTTTCCATGGCAATGTCTAAGCTGTTAGCTGGGGAAAGCATCCTTTTACTTGAGGCTGAAGATTCTTGTTGTGGAGACAGTCTACCAACAGACATCTTCTGAACTGTGGTCAAGGACTCTGAAGCTGAAGCATTTTGGCCCATTTCTGGAAGAACATTATTGCATGCAAGATCCTTCTCTGGTGTTGGCAATGCATTTTGAAGATGGTTCTGTGATTTTGGCATGGAATTTTGTTCTTCACTGACTGGCACTATACTTTGATTAGTTTGGCAAACTGGCATGTTGGACAGATCATGGGTTACTAAGATTTGTGGCAGAGATGTGACAGTGGCAAAACAGTACATAGGAACATTACTCTGTTGGGGCAATGGCAGCACAAAGGATGTCAGTCCCTTCTGCACCTGATCATCTGGTGGCCTGAGCTCCAGTGATGGCAGAGGGCAGGATCTAGACACAGCATCAACTAGTTTGGCTGACAGTGCTACTGAAGCCACACAAGGATCTGCTCTAGTTTGATCCGGAAGAACTTGATTAGGTAAAGAATGCAAAGCACTAGAAGAACAACCCTGGCCAGAAGTGAATGCTTGACACTGAAGCTGGTACTTAGGAGCAAAGCTACCTTCGCTTGTAGAAGACACACACACATTAGGATGTGCATCTGATTTGCTGCCCTGTGCAGATGCTGGCAGAGATAGTAGTGTGTTTTGGTGGCTGAGAGGTGTCTGAGTTTTATTTAATAAATGGACACCAAAAATTTGTTGAGGAGGAAAGATGTCTGCAGAGTTAGTACTTGACATTTCTGGCTGAAGATCCTTAGGCAGGACCTGGGAGGGCACAGTATGTGCAGGACACTCGGCAGAAGATGTATCAGGAAGCCGCAGACCCTGAAATGGCACTGCATCCACACCAGGAAGAACCGCACTTTGGAAAGATGCACTAGCAGGAGATAGGTGACTATCAGAAGCTAAATTTAAAGATATCTGCCGGATCAGGGGGCCTCGCCTCCTTTCCAAAAGGGGTACGTGTCCAGTGCCCCCCAAACCAGTAGAGTTGGAGGGCTGTGAGTCAACAAGTGCTGTCGCTCGCACCTGGGAAGGAGCAATGCTCCCATAATCAAAAGACTTACTTCTGAAATCAGAGACCTCCATCAACGTAGGCATGCAAGTGATCTGCTCTGAGGCAGCACGCCTCATTTCCCTGTGACTTCCAGGGACACTCAGTGTGTTTGAGCCTAGTGGAATCAAAAGAAACTCTGCTTTATTTGGAAAATCAATTTTGGGGGATACCTCTGTTTTAGAAATGTCTTCTATGTCTAAGGATGCTGAGAAGCTGGATGCACGGGATAAGCTGCTCTCTCTGCTGAGACTCCGGGAGAGAGTTGAATCAAAGCTTGACTCTGTTGAAGAATGCTCTATCTCAGCCAGCCGGAGCCTTTTCTTTTTGGGTGGCAGTTTCTCTGTTGGCAGCTTTGATAAGGTTTCACTGCGCTGAGGCCAACTGAACTTCTCTGACTTTTCTTCGTCATGGCCCTGGGCTTCCAGGTCTCGGTCTGGCTCTTCAGTGACCAGAATTTCTGGGACCTGGATGTTGTGCTGCCGGACCAGTCTCAAGGGCTGTCCTAATACATACCGCTCACTTGGAATCTTTCTAGAACTTTCCCGTGGCTCTCCTCTAAGGGCATGATGAGTGGTATCCTGAGGTGGATGACTGTCCTCTGGAGAGATCCCTATTACTTTCAGAGCCCCAGGCCCAGTTCTGCCAAGCTCCTGTAAAGAAAAGGTGGTACCTCCTTCCAGGGCCTCCAGCTTGTCAAATGAACTAGGCCTGCTCAGGGAGTTGGTGTGCTGGATGACAGAAATGCCACCCCCTTGTCTCTTTACCTCCACCTTGTCCTGAGCTGCAGAATTTAGCTGCTGTTCAATCGTAGGGCATTGCTTTAGGTGTAGGGCCTGCTCAGGGACCCTGGCCACAAGATGAACAGAAGAGCTCTGCAATTGGACGCTTCTGTGTGTCTGGTCACCTGCTGTGGCAGTGGCATGTTTGGATGGACTGGGAGCAGAATTGCTCAGGGCAGGCTGCAGCTGATGGGCTTCAGTGCTTTCTGGAGCTGTCCCGCTTTCGCGTGGCTGCAGGTCCTCATCGTCACCTACGCTTTTCATTTTCCTCCTTTTCCTTACCTGGGCTGTCTGCTCCCATACACCTGTGGGACCAGCAACCCTGCAACCCTGGTGGGCTTGTGTCCCACCAGGTGCAGGGCTGTGCTCAGGGTCTCTTACAGCTGCCTTTGTTTTGGGCCCATGTAGCTCTGAACAGTAAAATTTCTTATGATTCTCGAAATTTTCCAGTTTCCGATACCTATTTCGACAGGTTTCACACTCAAACATAGTTCCTCGTCCTTGGTGGGACTTCTTCTTTTCTAGATGAGGGGCTGGGGTTGCCTTGCTGGGTACTGGCCTGGGCTCACTGATGGTTGGGCATCCTTGACAGCTGTCATCCACAGACTGCCCAGAGCCTAGCAGCTGATTCTCACTGGCTGATGAGTCTTCCACTGCAGCCTGTCTGACCAGGGGACGGTGATGTCCACTTGGGGGCATGGACGGGTTAGGTCCTGACACAAAGACATCATCATAAAGGGTGCCGATTTTATCATCAAATGACTGGCTTCCTCTTAGAGGAGGAGGGGCAGGAATTATATTTGCAGGGACTGCTGAATATCCTGTGGTTGGCATGGAGTTACTTCTCGTAATAGGCAGACAGTCCAAGGAAGGAACGGACAGGAGGAACACCTGCTTTGACTTTTCGGTCGGGGTGAATGGGGACTTTGGTATATCTGAGCTGGAACTTGTTCTCCGTCCCATTGGTTTTAGGTCAAACTGGAAGGAATCTTTAAATATGTATGATTTGGGAGAGTCAATGCTTCCCCGTCTGGAAAGTGAGGTTCTCCGGGGCTTCACACTATCCAGTTGCTTATCATCAACCAGGGCTTCATTATCAGAGATCAGCTTTGAAATCCTTTCCTCCAGAGTCTTGGTTGCCAAGGGTGGGCGCATTTGACCTGTGAAAACTGATGACTTCTCTCCAGGGACCGACGTGGTGGGTGTTGGAACACTGACTCGAGGCCCTGGGGGCCCACTGTTCTTAGCTGGGTCTGTATCCACAGTGGGAAAAGTTCTGGCAAATGGAGTCGGTGGACTCACAGCTTGGTCAGCACTTTCAGAACGTGAGAAGTAGCCAGAATCTGTACTCCCTAAGCTCCGTGGACTCAGAAGCAGTTTTCCCTGTTGCTCCTGGGGGTCATCTGTGGCCTGCTGCCTTTGGAGTTGTGCATGTGCTGCTGTTCCACCATGAGAATCTTGCTTCCCTTCTGACTGAACCACATCCCCTTTGTGATGGAACGTCTCAGTCTCATCAGTCTCTAGGGAAGAAACACCAGCTGAATGTGACAATATGCTTGCAACATGAAGGTCCTTCTGCCTCTGTGTGCTAGAAAATTCAGGCTTGGGGCTGGTCCCCTGCAGACTATCACTTCTTAGTGTGGAAACACTTACTGGGTGGACCACAACTTTTGGTAACTCTGTCAGGGCTTGTGACTCTGAAGGTTTGTCCTGTGAAGAGAAGCCACTGACCACATGATCTGAATTGTTTAAAATAGATTTGGGTAAAGCTTCGGGATTTGATATCTTCTTCATTATTTGCACAGATTGTAGGTCCATGATCCCTGGGTCATTCTGCCTCCTGTCTCCAGGCCCCTCCTCCTCACTCTCCCCACTGTCTTCAACATCTGAATGGACACTAAGTGCTTTGGGGCACTCTTGGGACAAGAACACGCCACCAGCCTCTGGCTGTAAGACGAGACCCAGTTTGATAGTGTGCGCATGAGATTTTTTGTGCTTATATAGATTACTTTTAGTCTTAAATGAGAACCCACAAGTCACACAGGGGTAGGGCCGCTCTCCAGTGTGAGAGCGAATATGCTTTAAAAGCACGCTGGGCTTTGCACATGCTCTATTGCAATACTCACAGATATATTTGCCTTGCTTTTTGGGCTTCTGATCTCGCAGAAGAAGATTGCACATTTGCTCCACACTTTGACCGACAACAGAAGCAACATGAGTTGAACTGTAAATTGGCCCTGGGGGTGACTGTGTGGAGCTGGCAGGACTCACTGACAAAGGGGACAGAGAATCCATTTGCTGGTGAGGAGGAGTAACCTGAGTTCTACTGGAGGGAGAAGTGAGACCCACAGTTGATGTCACTGCTATATTATAAATTGGTTCAAGTTTAGTGTTCTCATGGGTGTGCAGATTTGTTAGTGATCCTGTTAAGCCCAGATGCCCTGGAAGCTGCTGATGCTGTTGGCTAGGTTTGGGAACAAGATGGTCATGTGAGTTACACAGGCGAGAAACGGACTGAGCTGCCACTTGCTCATTCTTCTGAGCAGAGGCCACATGTACTGGATATGAGGTACACGGAGCACACTGTGATTCTGCAACCAATTCTTGAGAAGTAGGATTTGGGGCATCCAGGGAGGTGTTCTTTATTTTAGAAGGGGATTGTACAGTTCTATTTGGTCTCAGTTTTTCTGTTTTAATTGCACAAGACGAGCCCTTTTGGGACAAGGTGCTCAGTTCTGGCTCCATTGCTTTCAGTAAGACATCGAAGGCGGTACTTGTATAGGAGAGGGGTGTGGCGCTACAGCAAGGAGAGCTACATTCGCTGTCAGTCCTGGTTTTACTAGGTGAGGAGCTGGAGTCCCGCTGTCCATCAGGGCCACTGAGCCTCGCTGGGTCTGAGCCTTCGGACCTCCATCTCCGCAGCTCTGACCGGTGGTGGGGAAACGAGGCCTTCTTTGGGGAGACCGAGTCTTCAGATTTTGAGGCCTTGGCAGTCATCCCAGGCGTTTCTCCATTTTGCTTGGTACATTGCTTCCCATTTTTAGCAGGGACACAGTTGTGTTTCTTACAAGTCTCTGGCGCATTCTGGACAGTACTGAATGATGACTGTTCGATGTTTTGTTTCTGTTTTGTCTGAAGAGGATTCCTCAGCGGGGATTTTGGTATTTTTTTCAGGTGATTTTCAGCAACAAACTTTTTTCGTTTTACACCTTTAAGAGACTCGGACGTTCCTTTAACGCCAGCCTCTAGGATTTCTGTTAAGACAAAAAAGAAAACCTGTTGGTAAAACTGTACACAGGCCACGACTGTCGAACAACTGTGTTGTGGTTACTATCAAGAGAGCAAAAGCCCCCTTTAAAAGAGTCATGTCCACACTGGACATTTTAAGAAGGTTCCTAGTCAAAACCTACAGAAATACTAATACAGAGAACATGCTCAATGTTTCTAGAACATCGTGTTCCTTTCTGGAGAAACCCATGTTTCACAAGTAGATAATCCTTCCCTATTGCTCATACAACTACAGACTACTGCTACCACACTCTTGAGACAGCTGGCCAAGCAAAGAGAATCCAACCTTCCCACAGAGGTATCTAACTTACCACACTCACAACCACTAACTGCAAGCTCCTGGAAGCTTCCGCACAAGGGATGCTGGTATTTGCATGAGCAGAAAGACTACTGTGGAGTAATGAATTAGTGAATATACCTCTGGTGGTCATGATATAGTGGTCAGTGGGATCACGAATTGCTGTTACCACAGAGATTGCAGCGCCAACAGAAAATTACAAAAATAAACACTCATTTTTGCTTTCTTTCTGAAGACATGAGAAAGTCCTAAGATTGTGGTGGTTCTTGTTTTAATAAAAATCATCAACATAACTGAACAAAATATCTACTACATGTTTCTTTGCATGTAAGAGGAACAAGAAGTCAGGTAGACATACAGAAACAGGCAGACAGCAAAACCCACTACAGTGAAGAAAAGAAGATGCTGATCTCACTTTAGACTGTGTTGGAAGCAAATCAGTTTAAATGTCATGAACAATACACAATTTCTCCAAACTATTATGTATTCAGACAATGATTATTTATCATGACTCAGTTTGTTTTTGATTTGTCGGCTCCTTGGGCAATAAACCAAAATTATTTCTCCATATATTACTTATTTTAGAAAAGCCAAATATTTTAACTCATTATTTTCATGTAACTGTTACAATGTACAAATCTGAAGATCATGTTGGACCAAAACATGACACTGTAATACCCACTTTGCCTTTGATGATGAAAGTTTACACAATGTTGTATTCCTGCTGTGACATGCATATATGTGCTCTCATAGAAATACCGAGTGAAGAGATTATACCCACTGCAGACACTGTTACTCCCCAGGGGCATGATGGGAAGGCAGGGCTTCTCTCAAGCAATGCAGCTAAGCAGTAGCAGCTGTTTTCTACAGAGTGGTGCTGATCAAGCCTTTTGTATCTTCTAGGCAATCTTTTATGAAGTGACATTTTCCTCGAGATACACATAACAAGTTATGACTTGCTTGTGGCACTCTTTGAGCTACCAGACAAGGGTGACAAACTGAGAAATGATGATCACCCCTAGGGGGAGTAGGTTCCCCACCCATTTCCCAGAAGCCAGGAGACAGTTGTCACAAAGGTGAAAGCCATTAGGCTTTAATGACTCTAAGTCACTCAGGAGGGGGGGCCTGTGGACCTGAAACTCCATATACCAAGTCTCATCAAAGTCTTGACTGGGTAAGTATAATTTTATTATTTCACATGCTTCCTGGAATAAGCTGTCTTTCAAGTGTTCATATTTTTAAAATCCGATCTTGCTGTGTAGCCCAGGCTGTCCTGAGCTTGGGAACCTATCACTGCTGCCTCCTCAGTACTGAGATTGTTATATCAACACGTCACACTGTTCTGTTGCTGTGCTTTAGCTAAATAGTGCCTAGCATTGCCAGCAAATCAACATGAAGGTGAAATATTCAAAATTATGTTGTTTTAATTTTGGCTTTGTGGAGAAAATTAAACATGACTTGTAAAGTACAGGTGGCCTGCAATCTTATAGCACCCAGAAGGATGGGTTGAGTGATCTTTGTGCTTGTGGCCATCTTAGGATGCACACTGAGATTATCTCAAGAGAAAAGAGAAAATAATACAATTTCTAAATATCCCTATTTCCTTATTATTTGTGAAAAAAACTCCCATAGTTAAGGATCAGAAATTTATTTTTGAGCTACATATTCCTATTTCAGTTACAGTCTGACTCCTCTATCAATTGACATTATATTTCAATCCAGTTTGTAAAGTTGCTTATTTTCAATTCTTCATTTGTACCTGTAACTTTAGTGTATGGTATACTATGTGTGTGTGTGTACCTGTGTCATTTGCTTATATATATGTGCACCTGTGTTGTATGCCTATGGATGTGTGTACATCTGTGTTGTATGCTTATTGGTATGAAGACACTTGTGTTGTATGACTATATATGTGTGTGGGTGCACATACATTGTATGTCTGTGTTTGTGTATGTGTGTTGAATGCTTAGGTATGTAGATACACCTGTGTTGTATGTCTTTGGGTATGTGCACTTGTGTTTTACACCTATGCATGTGGATGCTTCTGTGTTGTATGTCTACATATGTAAGTATACCCAAAGGTACAATGTGGAGACCAAAGCCTGCACTGACTGGGTCTTCCTATACACCTCTGCCATAATTTCTGAGGCAGAGTTTCTCATTTGAGCTACAATAGCTAGCTGGCAAATCTTTAAGGCCCTCTTATCTCTGTGCCCCACGCCCAGCATTTGTATCACAGGCATGTGCCACCATGCCCAGCTTTTCAGTGGTGGCTGAGTATAGTGAGATTATGTTGTTACAAAAATTATGTAGATAATTGTCTCGGGCTAGTTTAATAAAAATGCTGACTGGCCTAAGGTAGACAGGAAGTGTGGGCAGAGCTACCAGACTAAGAAAACTCTGGGAACAAAGAGAACAGAGCAGAGATGTCAGGAGACACAGGAAAGAAGCCGAAATGCTGTTAAGAAAAGGTACCGAGCAGCATGGCTGAACAAGATAAGAATCATGGGTTAGTTTAAGAGTATAGAGTTAGCAAGTTATATGCCTGGGCCCCAGGCCAGTCAGCATAAAATTAATGTAAGTATCTGTGTGTTTCTGTGGGACTGCGGGTCAGTGGGTTGGGGCCATGGGGCCAGGCTGGAAATTCTGGGGTAGAAACCTTTACTACAGCTGGGGTCAGTTAGTCATGCTTAAAGAGAAAGTACTTTACCCACTAAGCCATTTCTCCAAACCCTCTTTTTAAATTTACTGAATTTATTTATTGTATTTACTTATGCATTTATGTATGTATGTGTATGTATGCATGTATATTGGTCTGTCTCTGAAAATCTATGTATATGAAACATACAGAATGCAGAGGACAACTTATGGAATTGGTTCTCTCTTTCTATTATGTGTGCATCAGAGATAAAATTTATAAGGCTTGGAAACCACCTCTACATGTTGAGCCATTAGGCTAGCCAATTTTGTCTTTGATATATGGTCTCAGTAGTTTAGGTCTGAACTTTCAGTGATCCTCCAGTCTCAGCTCCTTGAGTGCTGGGATTACAGGTGTGTGCCCTGCACCCTGGCTTCACTGGCATCTATCTTAGCATCTAATAAAGACTTCTTCCCTTCAGAGTACTGCACTCTCTTTTGCCTTCTGGCAGCTTAGTTTACTTAAGAAAACTTTTCTTCTAGTATATTGCTCAACATACTTTCTAATATATTTTTCTTTGGGATAAGGTTCTTTTATTTAAGCATTTATTTTGATCACCCTTTAAATGATTTCTACTGCTTTTATTCCTACTCTTCTTTCTTTGGTTTCTTCTCTTTGGCTTTCCCTATAATTCCCTAATGCTTTCTCTTTATGCCAATAATTTCATTTTCAAGCCATTAAGCTTTTAACTATTTTAATTGCATTTATTATCTTTGGAGTGCTGTTGTTATTTTATTCCCTTTAGTTTTTCCCCCTATTTCATTCTCTTAAGTTCAAGCTCTTGTTATAATATTTATGATGTCATTAACTTAAAGTTACTTCTGTTTCTGTCATACTGTTTTCTTAAAAGCTACTTTTGGTCTGTCTTTCATGTTCTCATGGCCTTTCCCTGGCTAAAAATGTGGAGGGGACCATCACTCAGGGTACATTCTAGGTCTTTTATCAAGCTGCATTGGTTCCCTCTTGCTTTTGCTAGATTCCTATCACAGTTACTTGACAGGGGTGAAGGTGGTGGTAATGTACAGAGGGGCACACAAAAGGCTGTGTCAGCTCAGGTAATGATGACACAACTTTTCACAAGGGCAGAACACAAAGCCTACAAACAGTTTTCCAGGGCTCCCAGAGGTTTTCTGTCTCTCCATGGGAATACCGAGCTAGTTTGAGTGAGAAGGAAAAATATCATTTCACTTTGCATTCTACAGACCCTTAATTCAATATGCATGTATGAAGTGTGAACCATAGCTGGAAATTCAGGACAAGTGATTTTCAGTAGGAAAATTGTTAGGCTAATTATGGCAGAGCCAGTTAACATAACATTACAGGACCATTTAAAATAATTACTAAGATTATGCTACAATCTGAAAATTATGATACATGAAGTATACATGCACATTCTTTTCTTTCCCTAGAGAGCAATCTGGGCTAGAGGCAGAGATCTGGGAATACATAGTGAGAGCTGTTTTTGTAAAAGTAAATAAATAACCAGCCAAAGAGAACATACTGTGGAGTGAAAAAGAGGTCTGACATCAGAGGCTTGGGTAATTGCTACATTTAAGGGTAAGCCAGGAATAAGAAGAAAACTAGGTAGAACTACAAAAGATACAATGAAACCTATGATAGGGAAATGCCTGGGGACCAGGGGTTAGACAATTTTCACACAGCAGCTGTTGTGGCCAATAGTGTTAAACACACAGGATGGTATTAAGGAGAGGTCATCAGGCTTGCCAGTCATGGGATTGGGGAGGATGACCTTGTGTCTGAAAGCATGGTAAGGGGGTAGCCGAGATCACACTCATCCACGGGGGAGGTGTGTGGAAGAAAGAAGAGCACAGGGCAAGGGAAAGAGAAGCAGACTGCCTCCAGGGAACATGGTTATGAAAGAAAAGACCTCAGATGTTATTGTCAGGGCAGAGGGAAGAGATTTCTCAGGGTAAGAGGGCTGAGCGTGCTTGGAGACAGAAAGGTACCCTTAGCAGAGAGGAGAATGGGGACCCGGTAAAACATCAAGTGCATGGTAGAGAGGTATAATCAAGAAGCTCAGAGCAAGGAGACCACTGTGCTAAGAGAAAGACATGGAAGGAATGGTTTCAGAGGCCGCACAGCTCTTCTAGACTGGGGGCAGAGGGTGGGGGGAACACTTTTAGACAAGGGAGTTTCATGAACACGGTGTACAGAAAAGTGTTTAAGATGCACATAGAGAGCAGCAGGCAAGCCCTGCTCAGTGGGAAAAGGGACTTTGCTAACCGGCTTCACTCAGCCCTGAATACAAACTGGGAGACAGGAGCCTGCACAGTAGGACAGAGAGCCACAGAGGTCCACTGCCAACCCCTTCCTTCCTGCTAGAATAGGATCAAGAAATATTAATGTGGTGGAGGCTTTCTGAATCTTATCCATTTTTCAACCTCTGTCTACTCAGTTTTTACACTACTTAAGGAAAACTAAACTATCAGCCCAAAATTTTGTATTGAGAAACAATTCAGCTTTCAACAATAAAGGATGAAACATGGAATAGGAGTATTAAGGCTCAGTAAATAATGTGTTTAGCAGTCAAGCCAAACAAACAAACAAACAGACAAACAAAAACAACAAACAATCAAAAAAACAAAAACACCAGAGTCTGGATCCCCAGAACCCACAGACAAGGGAAAGAAAGAAAGGGGGGGGAAGTAAGGAAGAAAAACTGAGTGACACATCTGTGAGCCTATCGGCTACATGATCGAGAAAACAGATCATCCTTACTACCTCGAGAGAGAAACCCCTCAGACACCTTGACAGAACCCACTCTATCAACACAACGACAAGACAGTGAGTAATTCATACTGCCCAGTTTGTTCAGAGGTGTAGCTCAATGGTTGAGTGAATACCTCACAAGAATCAGGGCCATGCATTAATAATAATCATCTTAACAAATGAAAATAAAAATTAACTGTCCAGAGCAATAGGAACAGACTGTCTCTGCTAAGGCCAAACTACACTGCTGAAAGTTAACTGGGCACAGCATGTCTTCTAACCACAACAAAGTTCAACTAGAAATAAATATTGGGAGATATCTGGAAAACCCTCAGCTGTATGGAAATTGGGCAATGCAATTCTAAGTAGCTAGAAAAGAAAAAGAAGTCACCAGGGAAATAGGAAAAATCAAAACAAAACATGCAGACTAGGAAACTGTGATGAATATTTGCTTCACACCAATGCTATGCACTACCACAATGCCACACACTACTGCAGTGCCACACATCACAATGCCATGTAATGCCCCAATGCCACACACTACTACAATGCTATGTATTGCCACAATGCTACACACCACCACAATGCCACACTCCACCAGAATGCCATGCACCACCATGACCTCTCACTGCACCACTGGGACAAGAGAAAAGCTGCTGGAACCACTGCTGTTCTTACTTAGCTTCACAATAAGTCAGAGTAATGATAAGGAAGAACTGTATTTTGTAGGGTTAGTCTCTCACGTAGTCCCAAAGAACTGACCAGAAGTCTTGAGTGGTATCTCCTTATCAAACTTAGAAACATCAATAATTTTACTTACCTGTAAACTGGTAGAAAATATAATAGAAAATGTTTAATTTATGACAAAACCCTAAAAACTACTAAATGTAAATTTTACACCAACTATTAAAAACGTGCAAAAAATACAACAGAGCCCTGTGGTATGATGCACCTGGAATATGAATGTGGGGTGAGGATGAAGGGTGGGAGGTGTACAAATTCAGTCAAAAAATGTAGGGGAGGGGCTGAACACCATTCCTCTGTCAAGAATCAATACTGTAGAGATGCCAAGTCAATTCTTCCCAAATTTCTATATTTTAAAAAATTTCAAGAATTAAAAAAAAAACCCCTTCAGTTTCTAATATGACAAGTCACCGTGTTTATTCAGAAAAATGAGTCTAAATTAGACAACAGCATTCTGCAAAGGACTGTAAAGACAAATCATAGCTCAGCTATAACACAGCACTTCCCCAAGATCAGATAAGTGGTGAAATGGAAACTTATAAAAGTTTAATATGTTACAATCCAAAGTTCAAAACCTTATAAAAAGGATGGCACAATTTTCAATATAAGATTCTGATTTCATATATAAGATGATAAAATAAATGTAGGTTATAAGCAAACATCGTGTAAAAAAATAAAGCCAAAGATTCAATATAAAAAATAAAACTAGAGGGACAGCTAGCAAAAGCATAGGTGAATTCTTGGCTCATTTTATGCTTGAAATATATTAAGTTTTGTTAAAGCAAGCAAAAGAAGTGATTTAAATACATTAAAACTGGTCTCTAGTTATATAAATCTATGTAAATATACACAAAAGAAAAAAAAAAGCTGAGAAATGTACCTGCAGTAGATAAAAGTTTGATATAGTAATGTATAAACAATTTTATGTGGGATTTCTAGTAAATAATTAAGTAATTAAGACTATCTCTGAGAACTGCTTAACTAAGAAAGCACTGCCATTTATCAGCTGGGAAGTAATGAAGCAGTACAAAAATAAGTTAATTCCACGAGGAAGTAAAGTCCCTCCAACTCAGGACATAAGCGTCCTTCTCCCAGAACAGGTTGGCATCTTCAGAAGGAGCTCAAGGCTGTGTAGTTCTATCTGTCTAAACAGCAGTAGAAAGGCAGACTACAGGGCACGCCACGAATGATGTGCACCTAAGTCCTCAGTGCTCTCCTATCTGAGAGCTCCAGGGTCCTTGTTCTAGGAGTGAGAATGAACTGGATGAAAATCAAACTTTGCATAGCTTTCAGTTCATTTTCATGGCTCCCAAAGTCACAAACCTCAAACTATTAAGGATCATCTTAGACTGCTATTCTCCCATAAGCCTGGAAGAAGAATCTTCTCTGAAGAAAATTACCCTTCAAAATACTTCCACAGTTTTCAAATAAAATATCCAGGATACATTCAAAGATGACCAGTTGTCTGAGAAAAGAGCACAGCACGAAGGAACCCTAACCAGAAATGTAGTGATAGAGAGCCAATAAGCTAGGCCAGTAAAACCTTTATGTTTATTTTGTTGAATTAGAACACTAAAGGTCTACAGGGTGTAACAGAGATGCTGTGGATGGGGGGAGCCAAATACAGGAGAGGTTCTGGACAGATTTAAGTTCAGACTGGAACAGAGAAAGACAGTATGCTGAAGGACAGGTCAGAAGACAAAGGATGTTAGAGCCCTAGTCAGTCATGAAAGGCCTATGGGAATCTTGAATGGCAAGGAGTAGGCATTCTTTATGGAGGTAGGGTAGGAAACCTTTGGGTCACTAAATATGAATTTATAGATTTTTAAAGCACTCTGTGAAACACAAGCAAGGTACACAGACAGAATGCACCTGAGCTTCACAGGGGGAGATTGTAAAAGTCAAAGACACATTATTAGCGAGAAATGCATATGGTTAATAATTCTGAAAACCCATATTGATTTCAGGGATAAAGAGTTTTGCCATGTTATATTACAAAGGACTCTAGAGAAAATGAACTTCCATGTCAGATTTCTACCTTCTCAGCCCAGCAAGACCTGTCCAGAGTGAAGGTAAAGTAGATACTGCTTAAAAGATGATACTTTAAAAAAAAAAAGTGTGTCACACCAGGGCCATATTAACAGAGGAACTTAACACAACAGACACACATCAATAGAGAAATTCAACACAGCAGACAACACACGGAGAGATTCAACGTGGCAGAGACACTCTGAGAGAGAAAAATTAACACGAGGCAAAACCACCAGCAAAAAAAGGTGACTTTGGGTGGACCAGCGAAGATGTCAAAACTATGCTATAGACTTAATCTATAAGTCTCCCAAAGGTTCATGCTTTAAGACTGTTCCAGGTTCGGTACTGGGTGGTGGAATAACTCCAAGGACGTAAGTCTTACATCTTTGAAGACCTGTTCTCAAAAGGAGACTGTGCACACAGCTCTAAGAGAAAAGCCTCCTCTGCTCCACACTAGTGCCAGGATGTGCCTCCCCAAAGCCAACCAACCATGGACTGAATCTTCCTCCATTCATTCGTGCTTATTATCTACGCCATCCTTCAACATGACAGAATGCCAACTTATATAGACTGCATGAAACATAGTCAAGTACAAAGAATTCAAACACAGGGTAAGCTTTGCGCAGTGGCAGTATCGTAGCCAATGAGGTTTATCAAACACAGGGTAATGAGTGAGTCAGAAGCAGCTGATGATGATGATCAGCCCAGGACAGAGGCCACAAGTAACAGAGGATCAATGGCTATGCCTGTGTAACACTGCATTCTCTTTGTCCCTGTTGGTGGAATCCTTTACTCACCATGTCTCTAAATGTTGCATCCTAACAATATGTTTCCATGGTTTTTACTTTATCCACCTACCTTTTAAAGATATTGCAAAGATGAGAGCAGGAACTACCTAATGCTATTCTAACTATCCCACCCTTTCCATAAGCACCAAAAGAGAAAGCTACACAACTGTGCTGTACTATAGGAAAGCTGGCTAAGGGCATAACAGAAGGTCAACAACTCATATCAGATACTATGAAATAATTCTATCTTCTATTTTTCTAACAAGTTCTAATTTTGAATAATGATTCAGGCAAATTATATAAAGCTGTTATGGTGGTGTCTACCTTTAATCCTAGAGGCAGAGTAATGTGAATCTCTGTGAATTTGAGATCACACTGATCTACATAGCAAGTTCTAGGCCAAGAGGCCCTTCCTTAAATACATACATACATACATACATACATATTTTAAAAAAGGATCTGGAGAGATTAATCAGCAATTAAGAAAATGCCTTGCTCTCCCAGAGGACCTGAGTCTATTTTATCAGGTAGTTCTCAAGTGCCTGTATTTACACCTCTAGAAGATCCATGTATTTTTTGCAGGTTCACAGATATACTAGTAGGAGGCCGAATCTGTCTTTGATTAAAACATGAACTGTAAGAAAAAGCTGCATTTCCCTGTCCTGAAAGTCTGTGCAGTTGTGTTTTTATTTTGTTTTGTTTTTGGTTGTTTTCATTTCATGAGAAAGATTCAAAATCCTTAGTGATTTCTTTAAGAAATTCCAAAGATTGAGCTACACGTAAGGGTTGCTTTCATTCAGTTCCAGGATTCTGCCACACTGTGGTCAAGTTCACAAGAGCAACATGAGATGATCGTTTGTCCAAGCAGCATGTGCTCAGGGCCACTATCAGATGATACTCAGAAGCCTCAAGTCAGAACTATTGGTAGCTTGACATTTATTACAGCAGGGAATGTGTCTTATCAATTTGACAAATGCCAAAAACTGTTCACTCCCTGACTTTTTACCAGCAAAATGCTGACCCCTAGTACTGAGGAAAGTTATAAACTGTGTATTACACTGTCTATTACAATGGTAGGACAATGTGAATTTCCTGCATATCCACAGTGTTGAATTGCCAGATATCTGTAATCTTCACTTAGGGTTTCCCACCCACTAGGCTAAAAAGTCATTGATATTACAATATAACAGAAGAAGAGTTTAATTCTTCATGATTAAAAAAAATCTTGAGGAAAGAGCAATTTGTAGGTGTCCACAGATTCCATTAGATGTTAAAGAAGGAAGCTTTTGTCATTAAGACAAACATCAATGGTTTGTATGCATCACTGTGCCAGATAATTGAAGATCCTAAAAGAAACAATTTGCTTCAGATAAGCAATCCGGGTTACATGTACCAAGAGAAATAAATAGCTATTTAACTACACTTGAGAAATAAAAAGCAATAGTGCACTGTTTACAAACCCTGCCTATTAGGTAGCACAATCCATCTTCTTCCACCCTCCAGCCATCTTTGCTGATTCAGCAACTACCAAAACCCTTCCCAGTGCAAGCAATGGAATTTGACTATGGCAAACTCCAGCTGGAGGGATAGCAGGAAGGGTCCCACGGCAAGCATAGGGTGGAGGGGGTGAAGAACAGTGAGATGAAGACCTGAGGGTCACCTTAGAGAGTTCTGCCATAACAGAATGATCTGCTGAAGAGGCCAAAGAGGCTAAGGGCATGCTCTGTAGAGGGCCTAAGGAACCACACCCCACAAAGTCGGGGTGGGGGATGGTGCAGGGAGAACTGAATCCCTGCAGTCTCTCTCCCCACAGAGCACAGTGCATATCCACAGCTTTGATCTCCCCAGTTTCAGTTATTTGTGAGAAACTACACTTGAAAGCTTTACATAGAAAATTTAGAAATAAACAATTCAGAAATTCAAATCTATCACAAATGACTTTTGTGATAGAACCTTGCTATAAGGAGTCAATTTTATTGTTAGGTAATGTTAATTTCCTCTATTGACCTTCATCATAGAAATCATAGCAAATAAGGGATTAAGCACTTTGCACTGGGCCTAAAGGGACAGCCACTGTCTAGATGCTGTAACACATATGAGCCTCTGCATCCTCAGCACCCTCTTGCTTATTCTGGTTATCCACCCAATTGCTTTTGCTGCTTCCCAATCTGCCAGAATGAACAGAATGAAATAATTCTGTATCAGAGCCTTGGTGGTCAGTCTAAAGTTCCAAGTTAGACTGCTCCCTTCCTACAAACAGAACCTGTGGAATGCTCTGAGTACTGGACAGAGAAAAAGCACTGTGGCTTTGTTGAAAGGGCTCTTCATTTCCATGTCCTTTGCCGTTTCCATTTCCCAGGTTTACTGTATGGATCTTTAGTTGTTTATCTGATGTCAGCCCCTCCTTCATTTCCACTCTCTCCTCCCCTGAACTGTACTCCTCACACATCTGCAGGTTTTGTTTTCCTTCTTGTTGTTTTGTTTTTATGAGGAACACAAAACACATGTGAATCCCTATGGAAAGGAAAGAACCAGGGTCTGAGCTTGCTTTTTTTTTTTTTTTAAATCAGAGGCTACATTCCATCCACAAAGCTAGAGAAAAGCATAAGTAGATAAAGAGCAGCACATAATCTCTTTGAATCAATCTATAATATTTATTTAAAAAAAATACTGAGGTGTGCAGCATGAAGTTAACTAAGAAGAAACTATGGGTGCCCCATTCTTAGCCCAGGAATTCAGGGAGTATGTAAGACCTGCTCTTCCATAGTCCTTAGGATGCTGTCACAGTGCAACTCAGGCCACACACATCCTTATCTTAATTATTCTTCTCAAAAAGTGAAGCCATAGTAAATAAACACATTATGTAATAGAATCTAAAGCA
Source organism: Sigmodon hispidus (assembly GCA_004025045.1). Lineage (NCBI taxonomy): Eukaryota > Metazoa > Chordata > Mammalia > Rodentia > Cricetidae > Sigmodon > Sigmodon hispidus. The sequence continues at coordinate 45,616 of PVIH01006373.1, forward strand.
AATGAGATTTTCAAACATTGTCATTTCTATACAATCAGAATACATCTGCTAAGCAAACAGTAGAGCACTGTGTCATAATGTAATTGGCAGTGACTTGTCTCCTGCTAAACAAAGTTACTGTGTAATTTATAGTCAACAGCACTTTGCTGAATGATATGCTGCAATATATACAAACTGCATCTTTTAATGAACTACTTCATGAAGTTAACATCATGTTAGCTACCTAAATCTCTAATTTAATTACCAGATACTTAGTGGCACCCTTAGAGATGAGGAAGAGGGGCTGCAGATAGGGTTCAGCAGTTATGAGCACTAGCTGTCTTCCTGAGGACCTGAATTTGAGTCCTAGACCTACATGGTAACTCACAACTGTTTGTTACTCCAGTTCAAGGGAATACATCATCCTATTCTGGACTCTGTAGGTACTACAAACATGTGCACAAAATTACATGCTGGCAAAAGACACAGACATTGAATTAAAATTTTTTAAAAAGAAAACCCTCAAGGAGTTTTTGCCTCCTGTATGCCACACAAAGTTTGGGGTTTTATACCCTAAGACAGTGAGGACAGAATAGTTAAAGATGCTTATTTTACATGGAAGTGCCAAGAATGCTTTGTTACTATCATTATGCAGCTGACCTGTACTGACTGGTGAAATTTGTCAGTTTTAATGTACCTGTACAGTGCACATGGGAAGCATCTGTGCAGTGCACATGGGAAGTACCTATGCAGTGCGCATGGGAAGTTGTAGGGCGCAGTTGGCCCTTGCACAACTTGCTGGAACATTGCATCATGTTCCCCAGCTATTGCATCTGTGCCGCTTATACTAATTAGGTGTCAAGTAGTGACCTATCCGATGTGATCCCTGAAATATGCTAATGAGGTATTACTTTGGACCAATCACCAGCTATATGCTAATGAGGCATTACTTTGGGCACCAATCACACACCACGGCTTCCCTATATAAGCAGGCTGCAACTCAGGCTGGGGTCTTCTTTCCACCATTCTCAACTGAGCTGTACTCCAATAAAGTGTGATCCAAGAAGAATCATGCGTGTGGTGACTCGTCATTCTGCAGGACAGAAGTACCTGTCCAGTGCACATGGGAAGTACCTATGCAGTGCGCATGGGAAGTATCTGTCCAGTGCACATGGGAAGTAGCTAAGCAGTGCGCATGGGAAGTATCTGTCCAGTGCACATGGGAAGTAGCTAAGCAGTGCGCATGGGAAGTACCTGTCCAGTGCACATGAGAAGTACCTATGCAGTGCACATGGGAAGTACCTGTCCAGTGCACATGGTAAGTACCTGTGCAGTGCGCATGGGAGGTACCTGTGCAGTACACATGAGAAGTACCTATGCAGGGAACATGGGAAGTATCTATGCAGTGCACATGGGAAGTGTCTAGGCAGTGCACATAACAAGAATCTGTGTAGTGCACATGAGGAGTGTCTGGGCAGTGCACATGAGAAGTGTCTGGGTAGTGTGTAGGGGGATTATGTTCTGGTATCTTATAAACATTTGACCCTCCTACTGGTTTAATGGAAATGGGTACCAAACCACATGGCTAAACAGATTCATGGAAATAGATTGAGCTAAGATGAATGAGCTAGCTAGCAATATGTCTGAGCCATAGGTCAATCAGCATGAAATTAATATAAGCCTTGTGTGATTATTTGGGGCTAAGCAGCAGCGGGGCTGCAAGTGGGTCAGAACCTGGGGGCCAAGCCAGAAAGTCCAGACCACCACACACAAGAAGTACCTGTGCAGTACACATGGAAAATGGGACAGACTCTCTTTTCCATAAAAATGTCATCATCCGTTGCTGTTTTCTCCAGGGCAGTGTTTCTGGCAAAAGGCTCAGAACCATGTCTGCAGCAGTGCAGGTGTCAACATCTGGTCAAGCATCAAGTAAAGGCCTAAGGGCTCTCTTAAGGTTCACACTTGATCCATTCTTCTAATGTTGCAAAGATTTAGACAGAAGAATGTTGATGCAAAATAAACACTTACTGAAATGAAGGAACTAACAACTTTATAAGAAACATGGCGGATTGGGGAGTGTTTAACATTAAGAGAGCAGGATTTATAAACACTTATTCAAAGTAAAGTCTCATGCTCACTAAAATTTATTTTTTCTAATAATTATTTGTGAACCACAACTTTTCAGTACTATATAAACAAATGTTAGCTTCAGTATGCTAGTAAAATTGAAAAGCAGATTATCCTCTGAAAGTACTCTGGAGTCCAGATATTTGTCTAAGATACTACCCTAGTCTTTCTATTATAAGTAGGAGTATTCACTATGTAAATTGTTAATGCCCTTCCAATTTACAACACACAAACTGAGTTCAAGAGTTTTTACCATGTATCCTCCTTCTTAAAATGGTTAAAACATTTTCATCTTACCATGAACTATATTAAAATTATGTTTTAATCTAATGGCATCTGTCTAACTTTTCCATTATGCCACCCAAATGTCTGCCCTACATGAGAACTTTGCTCTCATTATCTTAAGTATTATACTCAGCATATATGTTAATGAGAATACCATTAGAGCTTGTCCTTATTCACACCAGCACTGGCATTAAGGTGCACTCTTGGTCCAGATGAGCCATCACCTTTAAAAACATATGATGTGTTTGGAAAACAACTTGACAGTCAAGTCATCCATCTCTTACTACCTGGAAAGGCATTCATACTACAAAGATCTTAAAACAGAACAAAATGTTTGGGATGTGGGTAAGAGAACTCTTATTTTCTTACTTATACTAACTGGAGTCCGGGACTGAGTCTCCTGTTCTCTGCTTGCCTGTTGCTCTCACTTCTGAGATACATGTTGTTGCCTCAAGTTCTCGAGGAGTCAAGAATTTTTGTGTATTCAAAGGAAAAAGTTCATGCCTCTAATCCTAGCACCTGAGAGGCTCTGACTGCCTGATAGATTCAAAGCTAATTAGGCTACAGAGTAAGACAGAGAAGATGGAGGGACAGAAAGACTGAGGGAGGGAGGGAGGGGAAAAGGGGAATGAATTACAAACAAATCACACACAATGGAAAAACAGTTAAGGAGTTATCACCCAGTATGTTTTGATAAAGAGAAAGTTTGGTATTCTGAAAGTGTACAAGCAGTACTGGCAGAACCCATCTGAAGAAAGACATGTCTAACATCAGCATTAGAATTCTGAGGACACCCAGTGTGGCCAGCATTGCCTCCTGACTTGAACCTATCTAACTTTTATAACCTAATTTACTAAGTAAAAAGCCCAAACAGAACTTTGTTGCTATTATAGCCGAACCTCAGTCCATCACCGGTAGTCAACGGATCAGAATACATCTTCCAGCTGGGTGTCAATGCCCAGGGTTACCTCACTGTCCTTAAGCTTTATAGCCAATGATTATATGTTTTACATATGTGTGACAAATACCATAGAACACTATTTTAAGACAAAGTATTAAGGCTGATCAAGAAACAGCATACGAACTGTGCACTGTTGTTCCATGTCTGAAATCTCACTAGGAACCAGCAGGAGGCTCCCAACTTCTAGGTCAAAATGGGCACATGGAAAACTCTCCAAAACAGAATCCAGCACTAACAAAAAACATCTAAGCAAAGAAAGAGGATATACCCCATTCTAAGTGGTCTGTTTCTTACGTTCTATTCTCATGTCAGCAAGAGCATTTTTACTTAAGTCCTATCTGACAAATGCTATGAGGCATAGTGCATCTATAGCTAACTTAAATGTTATGCTTTGAAATAGTTCCCTTCTCATTTATGATGTGAATTATCTGTTGTTCTGCAATAGACACATATTAAATACAATCTCTCTGGAATCTGCTTCACTGTCAGGTGGGAAATAAAGTTCCAATTATGTTCTCCTCCAAATGATTAAAAGGAAAGAGCAGACAGCACCTGAGAAGGGCATAAAGCCATCATGGGGATGGCCTGAGTGCTGCACTCACGTACCTACCACCAAATTGATTAAGATAAAAATAAATCAAAGTTGCTTAGTTTTTATCCATAAGCAGATAAAAAGAATAACAGAAGTAGATTAACACATTTTAAGTCACTTCTTTATCCTGCTGGTTTAAGACTGACAAAGTCACAATCACATAAATATATATCTCACAGTGTACATATATACTTACATTTTAAAAAATATTTATTTATTTTCATGTGCATTGGTGTTTTGCCTGCAGGTTATGTCTATGTGAGGATTCCAGATGCCTGGGAACTGGAGTTACAGACAGTTATAAGAAGCCATGTGGGTGTTGGGAATTGAAACTGGGTCCTCTGGAAGAGAAACCAGTGCTCTTAACTGTTGAGCCATCCCTCCAACCCAATATAGGTAACTTCTTTATTCTAGTGATTTATCACTGGTAAAGTCAGGGTCTATATTGAACATATTTATCCTTGTTTAATACATTAAAAATAGAAAGAGATTGTAATTTGATGAATGAACAATGCTTTGTTTATTTTTTTTGGGGGGTGACCATCAATTGGTGACTCACCCCAACCAGAATCAAAGCGGAGGGAGGGAGCACAGGGGAGAACCCGCGGTCAGGTGAGGATCACAGGCTCTTCAAAGGACACAAAGCATTTCAGGGCCATTTGCCAGGTAGAGTAAAACAAAAACAAACAAATAAGCAAACAAAATCAACAAGACAAAAACAGCTTTTCAGAAGTTCACAGACACAGTGACGTCAGGATGACTCAACATCATCTAAGGCCAGATAAGACTATGCTTTCCTAGTCTTCTTCATGGGAGGAGTAAACTTCCTTTATGAAAAAACAGATAAGGCAGAGAGAGAGAGAGAGAGAGAGAGAGAGAGAGAGAGAGAGAGAGAGCTCAACATTGTTCCTACACAGACCCCCTCATGCTGAAGGAGAGGAGCTGGTTCTTACTTCTCCCCATGTGCAGGGGAAGCTGTTTTCTTTCACTTGATCAGAACTTCTGTGGGCAAAGACAGAAGGCAGCAGCAAAGAGAAAGAACCTGCCTTCATTGTTATTCATGCTGGGTCTGGCCCCCAGAGCCACCTGCCAACTAGAGCTGCTCAATTAAGCTGAGGCTCATTACCCAGCTTCTTTCCTCTGGCCTTTGTAGTATTTCCTCCATCCTCTTCGGCATTTAGTTCACGTTTGTGAGAACTTTTTAGTCTGGAAAAAAGCAGGGGACACACGTGACATTTGTTCTGCATGGAGCTGCTAGCCCTGCCCGTCTGTGAGCAGAGCTGCCTATAGCAATGTCTAAAACAGGCCTCCCCTAACTAACCCCCTGGATACTGCAGTGTGGCAATGTGCACAAAGGTGGTTGACCAGGCATCTTTCAAGTGACAGCATGGCTGTGGCAATGTGTTCCCTTTCTAGTCTGGCTTTTCTGCAAAAATCACCAGGGTTGGATTTCTGTTATCACAGTACAGGAATGGGGGCGGGGTTAAGGAGGACACCAACACTGCTGCAAAGCCACATAGGCAAAGACACAAAGCTGCTCCAAGGAATGGAGACTGGAAGACTGAGAAAGTCTTTTCTCTGAAATTCCCCAGTCAGTAATCAGTCTAGATGTAAAAGAAAGAACAGCAAAATGGAAAGGGGAAAGAGGAAAAAATGTGGGAAAAGGAGGAGAGGAGCGGAAAGGAAGGAAAAGCAATGAAAGGTAGATAGAGGCCCTTCACAGAGGCCCTATTTAGCTAAGTTATTCTGTCAACTAGTCTACTCAAATTAGAAAATATAATAAAGTAATGTAAACATAAAGTCATGAAAATAAATATTAAGATAACTTCGCCTCACTCTCCCCAACATCAGAGAAACAGTACCATCTCCAAAAGACCATGCCGAGACGGATACACCCCACCCTGACCCATGCAGCTCTCATGGCCCACAGGCTCTAGTACCTGGAAGACAAGATACTTTCCACCATGAGACCAATTCTGGCATTGAATTAAAATGGTTTTGAATTTTAACACAAACTGTGACCACTGTATAACCTAGATCAATATAAACACAACACAGTGACCTCTCTTGCTCCTACTTCATAAGCACAGTAACATAAATAAATCCTTCCAAGCTTTTCCCGATAAGTGTGTTTATATACATATTCATTCACAAATGAGGCCACAGTCCTCATCCAACCTTATTTTGCAAAAACTTAGTTTATAAGCTAGATTACAAGTTTATTTTTTCTTACTTAACAAAGTCATCACTATCCCTTGAAATAATTAACATTTTTTAAAAAAGAAGCATGATCTTCTCTAATTATACATGCCTCTTCCAAATGTTCAACTGCTCTTCAACTTCAGATTAAAATGTCACTGATTTCTGTCATTACAGAACACACATGTGGGTCATGTTGTCCACATGGTCTATGTTACAACATGGCAGGGTCCAGCAGTGCTCTCAAAGGAGCGGCATCTACTTCGCATGTTCCCCGCATCAGGATATCGTTAGGGAGAAATAGTGCTGGGAGAGATGCTGAGACTGCCCAGGAAGTCAACAAGACATCAGTACCAACTTCTGGCAGGAAAGACTTTGATTCTGAGAGGTCCAGACTCCACAAGAGTGGAATCCACACAGGGCTGATTTTTACTAACCTTTTTTGGAAACTTCTGCCCCATTAAGCTCTTTTTGTGCTTCTTCAATTTTGTCTGGAGGAAATAAAAAAGAAAAAGAAAAAGCATACATCAATCATAACAAATAAAGTATAACGTAAAACAAACACATTACTTATAAGCACTGACAAACATGTAACAGATTGACTCAATTTATTTGTGAAAAAAATTACTCTTAAAGTAAGGATACTTTCCCTTAAATCTACAACTTTAGTCAATTTGTTGTTACAAGAGCTCCTTTTAATTAAGGTCTCTGTTATACAAATTATTTTATTTTTGTTCATTTATTCATTTGATAGACAAGGTCTGATGTAGCCCAGGCGGTCCTCAAACAGTAGAAGACAGTCTTGAACTTGTGATCTTCCCTCTTCTCCCTCCAAAGCACTGTGGTTTCCAGCACTTACGTCCACACACACCCATTCTACTTGGTGAAGACCAAACCTAGGATAAGCACTCTACCAACTGAGATAGATAGCTTCTTACTGCATTCTAGGTACTCAACTATATAACTAATAAGCATTTTTGTGGGCTAAAAAATATATCTAAAAGTAATAATTTTCCTTACATATGAGGTAAAAAAACAAATGCTTATTAGACTAGGATCAGAATGGTTACAACAGACGGTGTCATGATTAGCCAAGGGTTCATGGATTATAAGACTGGTCTTTAGTGGGATGGTGCCAAAAGGTCCTGGAGTTAAAAGGTGGGACTAGTTAGTGGGGAGGGGTGTCTTCAGGACATAGGGAACTGCCCTCAGAGGGACTAAGGTAGTTCTCATGGGACCTAAGTCAGTTCTTGAATGAGATGCTGGAAAGAAAAGCCTGGCTACTCCCGATCCTCTGACTTGTCTTACATGGGTTCTCTGTCTTTTGTATGTGATCCCACCATAAAGAGAATCACCAAGATGTGATCTACCAAGAGATGATTTACCATGTGCTGATTTGGCTATGCCAAACTGGCTCTTTCAGAACCAGCATTATATTATTTAGAATTTTAATCTCCAAAATAGTGAACTGAATAAAGCTTTTCACTTAGGGAGTATCAGCCTGAAGTATTTCATTATAGTAACAGAAAATGAATACCAAGACTTAAGACAAACATGACAGACAAAGCTAATAAAAAACGGAAGGCAATGATAAACTGAAGAGTACTGTGACAGAATATAGTCTGTCCCTTGATATTACCATAGTGTATCTAAAAAGGGAGAAGATGTGCCAAAGACATGGCATACAAGAAAGATCATAGACTACCAAATAAGCAGAAAGCTCAGAAAGGCAAAAACTCCAGGGTCAGAGAGAAACGGACTCAGAAGTAAAAAGAGCTGGGGTAGGTAGGACTGGGGGAGTAGCTCAGTGGTAACGTGTTGACCTAGCATGGACAAAGCCCAGCTCTGCAAAAATAAACAAATAGATTTGGATGCTGTTTAAGGACAGGGAAAGAGTGAAGTGAGTCCCCAGGGTCTGCTGTTCAACAATCCATGACTCTAGGCAAACTAGTTTTATGAATATATCCATGTTCAGCTTTGGTAACAATTTATTTGAATTTTTAAAGACTATACAAATTTGATGGTGGTGGTAATTCATTCAAGTACAATGTCAGTCCCAGTGTTTATTCTAGAAAGCACACCATTTTCAGGGTACTGCTCTATATTCAAATGATAATGGTGCCAACAACTATGTAGCATTTTAGATATTGCATCAAAGTACAAGTTAGATTAAATGTTATACAATGTTTGTGCCTCTGTCCTCTGCCACACACTACTAGCCCCAGAACTGTCTCCAACACTGACCATATCACTACTAGCCAGGAAATACATGGTTGTTGTATTAGGTTTCTGGCCTGGACTTTCAAGGCTAGCCTCAAGGTTCGAACCCACAGTTCCACAGAAACGTACGCAGTCCCACAGAATCACACAGATGTTTACATTAATTTTACACTGATTGACCTAGGGCCCAGGTACAGAACTTGCTAACCCCTTACTCTTAAACTAACCCATGATTCTTATCCTGTTCAGCTATGCAGCTCGGTACCTTTTCTAAGCATCATTTCAACTTCTCTCCTCTGCATCTCCTGGCCTCCTTGTGGTGTCTCTCTGGTAGCTCTGCCCTGCTCTGAGATGTTCCCAGAGTTTTCTTAGTATGGTAGCCCTGCCCATACTTCCTGTCTGCCTCTAACCAATCAGCTTTTATTAAACCGGTAGGCAGGACAATTACTTACAATGTAACACATAACCCCACTACACATGGTCTCTGGCACAGAACCATATTCTACATAAATCAAAGAGGCATACCCCAACAGAACCTTTTCACCTCAGCTGCAGCTTCTCTCCCCTTCTCCTGGCAGAAAAGCAGAACTCAAATCATCTTCAATTCACTTATCAAACTTCTTGCAAATGTTCGCTGGCCATACAGGCTCACAGACTGGGGGCCACAGACTGAGGAAATCTAGCATGAGGTTTTGATCTTACACCACTTTTCTATCCTGAGGAACTAAGGCACAAATGTGTCCACTGAAGCTTTGTCCTGATTGCTTCCTGCTAGTCACCAGACTCAGAATGTAACTGAAGGGAGCTTTGGAAATCTATGAAATTGTTCCCATTTACAGACCAGAGTTACTGTCAGAAAATGATAATTTGAAAGTGAAAGCAGCCTACACACACACACACACACACACACACACACACACACACACACACACACACCAAAACATGGGGAGCCTGGGGGTTGAGGCTGCTTAATGCCTGCAAGACCCTACACATACCCCACAAGCACAAGAAAAAAAAAAAAACTTGAAGAATTTTCCACAAGGAAATGATAAATATTTGGGGAAATGGGTATATTTAGCCTGATTTCAAACATGACACAATGGTGGCATATCTATAAACATCATGCTGCCCCACAAACATATAGTTTTGTGTACCAGTTAAAATTAAATATGAATAAAACTAAGAATGGTGTAAAAAAGTAGACTTAGAATTAAGCATTAGTTTTTTTTCTTAAAAAACAAACAAACAAAACCAAATAAATAAAAAATGAAGACAAGGGTGAACTCTGTATAAATACAAGTGACAAAAGAATAAAGGCTATTATTTTTAACAAAATAAAGCATTGGGCACATTGTTGATAGTCAAACTATAAATAAAAAATCATGTGACTTAAATAGACATTCCTTGAAAAACATAAAAACATGGGTTTTTTAAACCAAAGAACTATTATTACTGTGCCAGCGGTTCATCTAAACCTTAGTAATAAATAATAGTGTATATATTATATGTATTTGCTATAGTAATGGCTAGGGTTTCTAGAGTTTGTGCACACATAATTTGACATTATTTTTAAAAAGAAACTTTTATTAATAGACTAAACTGTAGCTCAAAGCAACAAAAACTTAAGATTTAACAAATACTTAAAGAACGGTTATTTAGGATACTGAGGCTGACCACCTCTGTGTAGCTATTTCAGATGCTGAGGCTGGACAACTCTATGTGGTTATTCAGAATACAGAGGCTGGCACCCCTGTGTACATTTCATACAATTCCTTACAAAAATGACCTTGGCATCTGATCATAAAATACTAGTCCTCATTTTTCAATCTTTAGTTGCCTTTTGTCTCGATAATAAGGCTACACAAATTTGGGGCATGACTTAAGACAACTGAATTCAGTACAGTGAGCATTTACCTGCAACCTCAGCTCAACTGGTGAACAAAATCTTCAACTGAGGAACTAGGAAGCTTGTGCTTCTGTCAATTTCATAGAATATCCATCATTTTTATATTTAACTTGTGCTTTACAATTCTCCTTATAAACTTTTGCAAACAATCTCTGAAATTTCAAATTGTGGTCACGTTTTCAGTGTTTGTAGTTTATACAAGATAATTTGTCAATATTTAATGGAATATAAACTTTTCACTATGATTCACAGAAAGTTTTATAGTTCTATTTAGAGAGAGAGAACAATAATAACTCAGTAATGAATGCATCCACATCTTCCTTCTCTTCATCTTCTAAAACAAAATCATGTCCCTAGGACATTCTCTTCAGGACCCACTGCTGGAAATCGAGCTGCAGCTTGATACCATGATGGCTGCCAATATATCTTCACCACATCCTTACTAAGTCAACTTGATGGAATTTGGAGCCAGGAAGGTGTCTGTGCAAGTCTGTGATAGGCTTTCCTGGGTGAGACAACTCAGGCAGAAGGTGAGCAGCATCACAGCATGGACTAGACTCAGGCTTAATTTTCACACAAAGGAGAAAGTATCCCCTTTCTCTGCTTCCTGACCACAGTCTGGACACAGTGTCATCAACAGTTTCACCATCCTAGATGTGATGGCCTGTGGTCTTCCTCAACCATGACACAAAAAACACCTTTTTTTTCCCTTTAGCTGCTATTGTAGAGTTCTGGTCATAAATTAATAAAATGTTAAAAAGTAGAACCTAATAAACTGTAAAAAAAGACACCTGTTTTTTGTCATCTGACTGAAAAAAAAGGGGAGAGGGAAGAGTAATGTGGAATGTCTTTCTGTATGCTGTAAATTATCACTGGATAATAATGGAACTGTTTTGGCCTATGGCAAAGCATCTTAGAAGCAGCCAGGAAATCCAAGCACAGATAAAGGGGAAAGGGGGCAGAGTCAAAAAGAGACTCTCTGAGCTGCCACTGAGACAGCAAGATGTAAAAGAACTCAGGTAAGCCCTGAGCCACATGGCAAGACATAGATTAATAGAAATGAGTTAAGTTGTAAGATCTAGCAAGCAACATACCTGAGCCATAGGCCAAACAGCATTTAATTAATATATGACTTTGTGTTAGTGTTTGGGACTGCTGGCCAGAATCTCAGGGTTAGTTCAGGCCAGAAACTATTTACTTCAAATATGAGTGAGCACACTGTTTTTTTACTACTGGGTGCAGCATAGCTCCTACTTCCTCTCAGCATCAGTCAAAACACAATACTGTCTTTGGGCTGCTACAGCTACTTCAGTGACATCAGATAGACCATGGGACAGCATCAAATCACAAGGAGCAATTAACCATTTACACATACTCTTCAACCAAAGGAGCAGTTTTAGTCTTTGCTAACCCCCTAACCAAGTACGCCTGCCATTACAAGCAACCCCTCCTAACTTACAAGCTCTGTATTTCCATGATCCCAGGACTGATCTATGTCTGCAGGAAAGAGAAGCAGCTGTGGACATCGAAAAGCGGAATTCTAGACAGGTGATGTTTCAAATGCCAGAATAGTGAAATAAAAAAGAAAAATCACAAATCCAATTCTGTGAATAAATCCAGCAAATGAGACAGACTGGAAAAAACAGAGAACATCATGCAGTTATCCAAACTGACAAGGGAAGAAGAAAATCTGACCAGAATAACATCACAGAGAAAAATCAGAGCAACAGAGAACTGGTGTTTTTTTAAGGCTCTGGGCCTCTGAACTAGTAATATCAGATTATTTCAAATTTAAAGAAAATACACAGACTAAAAGTAAAGGGTTGGGAAAAGATTTTCCAAGTAAATGGCTCTAAGAAACAAGCTGGGGTTGCCATCCTAATATCGAGCAAAGTAGACTTCAAACTAAAATCAATTAAAAGAGACCAGGATGGGCATTACTTACTCATCTCAAGAAAAATTGGTCAAGATGAGATTTCAATCCTGAATATTTATGCTCCTAATATAAGGGCATCTATCTATGTAAAAGAAACAATACTAAAGCTCAAATCCCAAATCAACTCTCACACCCTAATAGTGGGAGACTTCAGTACCCTACTTTTACCCTTGGATAGGTCAACCAGACAGAGACTCAACAGGGAAATAAAGAGTCAAACAGAGGTTATAATGTAAATGGATTTAATAGATATTTACAGAAGCTTCCACAAAAATGCAAAGGAATATACATATTTCTCAGCAGCACATGGAACTTTCTCTAAAATTGACCACATAATTGGTCATAAAGCAAATATCAATAGATACAAAAAAGTGGAAATAGTCCCTTGTATCATATCAGACCACAATGGCCTAAAGTTAGAATTCAACAACATCAAAAATCACAGAAAGCCTACCAACTCATGGAAACTAAACATCACTCAGCTGAACAACCTCTGGGTCAAGGAAGAAATTAAGAAAGAAATCAAAGACTTCCTAGAATTTAATGAAAATGAATCCACAACGTACCCAAAATTGTGGGACACAATGAAAGCAGTCTTGAGAGGAAAATTTATAGCACTAGATACCTATATGAAAAAACTAGAGAAATCTCACACTAGAGAACCAACAGCACAGCTGAAAGCCTTAGAACAATTAGAGGCAAACTCACCTAGAAGCGTAGATGGCAGGAAATAATCAAACTTAGAGCTGAAATCAATAAAATTGAAACAAAAAGAACATTACAAAGAACCAAGGAATCAAAGAGTTGGTTCTTTGAGAAAGTCAACAAGATAGATAAACCTTTATCCAAACTAATCAAAAAGCAGAGAGAGAGTATTCAAATCAACAAAATCAGAAATGAAAAGGGGGACATAACAACAGTCCCCCATAAAATCCAGAGAATTATCAGGTCATACTTTGAAAAATCTATACTCTACAAAAAATGGAAAACCTAGAAGAAATGGACAGATTTCTGGATAGGTACCATTTACCAAAATTAAATGAAGATCAGATTAAATACCTAAACAGATCTATAACCCTAAAGGAAATTGAAGTTATCGTTAAAAGCCTCCCAAGTAAAAATAAAGCCTAGGTCCAGATCGTTTCAGTGCAGAGTTCTACTAGACTTTCAAAGATGAGCTATTACCAATACTCCTCAAACTGTTTCACACAGTAGAAATTGAAGGAATATTGTCAAACTCTTTTTATGAGGCCACAATTATCCTAATACCCAAGCCACTCAAAGACACAACAAAGAAGGAGAATTACAGACCAGTTTCCCTCATGAATATTGATGCTAAAATTCTCAACAAAATTCTGGTAAATCACATACAACAACATATAAAAAATATCATCCACCATGATCAAGTAGGCTTCATCCCAGAAATGCAGGGATGGTTCAACATATGAAAAATTGTAAATGTCATACATCATATAAACAAACCGAAGGAAAAAACCCACATGATCATATCCTTAGATGCTGAAAAAGCCTTTGACAAAGTCCAACACTCCTTCATGATAAAAGTCCTTGAGAGATCAGGAATACAGGAAAAATATCTAAATATAATAAAGGTGATTTACAAGAAGCTGACAGCCAACATCAAACTTAATGGAGAAAAACTCAAAGCAATCCCACTAAAATCAGGAACTAGACAAGGACATCCTCTCTCCCCTTATCTATTCAATATAGTTCTCGAAGTTTTAGCTAAAGCAATAAGAGAATGAACAGAGATTAAAGAGATACAAATTGGAAAAGAAGAAGTGAAACTATCTCTATTCTCTATTTACAGATGATATGATTGTATACATAAGTGACCCACAAAATTCTACCAAGGAACTTCTACAGCTGATAAACACCTTCAGCAATGTAGCAGGATACAAGATTAACTCAATGAAATCAGTAACCCTCCTATACACTAAAGATAAAAGGGCTGAAAAAGAAATAAGGGGAAACATCACTCTTTAAAATAGCTGCAAATAGCATTAAATACCTTGGAATAACTATAACCAAAGAAGTAACAGATCTATTTGACAAGGGGATACATGGATAAAAAAATGACTTTTTTTCATAATAAAAACAAGGTTCACAGGTGCTCTAACCCACTAGACATACTCAACTACTGTATAATTTTGTAGTAGCAGCAGAATAAGAAAGATAAAAAGTGATTTTCATAATATCCAAAGTGTTCTTAATTCAATCACATCTGTCTTTACTCTTAACAAAAGCCTCGATACTAAATAGAAACAAATAGCTGGCATCATAGTAACCAAATACTATTAATAAATATATTCAAAGAAATGAGTCCAAATACGGCATCCATTCAACCCAAAGCCCTTAAGGAAGTCTGCCTGGAGGCACCCAACCCACACCTACCCTAACTCCCTTCTTACCCAGGGCAACTTCCCCAATTCTACTGCCAGATCTGCCTTCCTATTTTCCTCATTAAACTATGCCTACTCAGCAGAATATAGCAAGACCCTGGGTCAACAGAGCCTCCAGTCACAAGTACTGCTGCAACACTTACTGCAGCATATGCAGTAACAATGACATGGGGGAGGGCTCACAGGAATAACAAGAAACTAGTTAAAGACACCTTCCATAGCATATGCCATCATTGTGAGCTTCAGAAAAGTCCTTAGGAATACTTACTCATGGAAAAAACTCAAGATGTGTTATGTAAATGAAGATGCTGTGCCAGAAGGACAAATGTGAACTTAGGTATCAGTGGGGAGGTAGGCCCACTACATATAAACACCAAGATACACACATCTGAAAATATATTAATATACATTAATAAAAATACATTAATATTTTCATCCTACCATTTGTTTTCTTTAATTACTAAATTACCTATAATAAATGGGAACATAAAAATAAAAACTGAAATTCAATAGAAATAAATTCTAAAAATATGCTGAATTACAATGGTCATAGATCCTAAATTACAAGTTTACAGATGATATAAAAAGTTGCAGGATAATTTCTAAAATATAGCAATACTACATGTTGGGCGATCCTAATCTCAGAATACAAAATGCTACAAAACCTGAAACTTCAGTGCTCAAAAGTTTCAAGTTTTAGGAGTATTTTTAATTTCTTTATTCAGAGTTCAGAAGGTTCAACTTATAAAGTTGATGCAAATATCCAAATATTCCCAAACTCAGATGTCTAAAACACTTTGGGTCCTCACTGTTTTAGATAAAGAATATTTAGCTATTACCCATAGTCCAGTACAGCAGAATATATTTATTTGTTCCTGTACACCAGAGTAAAACTGCTGCATGCAAGAACCTGAGAGACATAAATACACAAGTCCTATAATGTGAGAAGTGACACCATCCACAGGGGAAGGGCATTCAGGCTGGGGAGAATCAAGGGCTTGGAAATGCAGAGTCAGGAAGCAAACATAGTACCGAGGGGGAGGCACACAAAAAATCTGGACACATAAATCTAGGAAGTAAATGGAAAGAAACAGAATTCAGAGAACTCTTAGAGAAATGGTGCTTAACACAATTCAGAGTTCCTGCACACCTAGACACAACTCCTCAGGACTTGACCTGAACACAAAGTCTTAGAAACCATCACTCCACTTTAATCATGACTATGTTAGGAAAATAATAAAAAAAATCAGGACTGGGGAAGGAGAGAAACGAGAAACAAGGACTACTTATTTAAAAAAAACATTTATGACAGAAAAAAATTAAATAGTAGTGCTGCTGTGACACAGTAAATGCTTGGTGACTATCTACTGAGTGCACACAGTCAGTCAATGGTTTACTGTTTCCTCCCAATGACACAGGGCTGCAAAAGACTTCTAGAGACCTCCTGAATCAGATACTCCAGGAGTCCATACTTTAGGAACCTTGGAAATGATTTTGATGGGTGACCTACGCTTCAGCTAAGAATCACTGCAAAGAGAAAGGTGGCCTCAGCTTTCAAAGAGCAAATAAAAGAAAAACTTAACATCAAGACAAAACCAACACCCGTAATAATAGTATAAGGAGGCATACTTTCATTGTATCATATTACTAAGCATGAAGGAGTAATTAATTTACAAAATGATTTATAGTTGAGCAGATTTTGTTTAGTTTTGATAGTACTTTTTGTTGTATTTTCTAATTATACTTGCTTTGCTTTTATTTCATTTCAGAGATAAAAATGATTAAAAAAAAAAAAAAAGATCAAGGCACAAAAGGAATGGCCAGGAAACTTAAGAGAATCTGGAGGAATTTTGTCCACAGAAGTCACCCTAAGAGTGGTTTGATGTAGGTCTCATAGATATATAGGCATGCTCCCAGAGCTGGCACTAAGAACACTGCCCAAGACATGTGGGACATTGAGTAGCATGGAAGGTTACAGCTGTGGGGGGGGGCACAAGATAGATAACAAAAGCTGTCAAGACAGAAATGTCTTTCTCACTACAGAGCAGAAGGAAAGAGTAGGGCTAGGGAGGTACAGGAGGCTCAAGAGCTCCTAGCTCCTTCTGATCTGCAGGTCCACAGGGAGGAGCCAGAGAGTTGAGAAATGGGGTGATGGGAGGGGGTGAAGCTGAAGAGAGAGAAGAAGGCAAGAGCCCAGGCAGCGCTCTTAACAGAAAACACCCAAGTTACACTCTGAGAGAGCAGGCAGCTGTTGAGGGGGGAAAGCCAACTGCAAGGAAAGGGGTTCACATCCAACTGCTTCACTGTAAGCGTCTACAAAGAGAAAAGAGCCTACTGTGTGCTGCAAGGGACTTAGAGGCAATGAATGCAAAGCCAAGCAGTGAGAAGGAAGAGCCAGAGGATTCTAAGGGCATAAAAGCTCTCGCTCTCAGACCCAGGGCTCTGCAACTATGAGGTTCATGAATGTTCACTAGCCTCAGTCTGTGGCAATGTCATCTAGGTATGAACACAACTTAGTCCATGAAGAGCACCGGAGAAGAAATGAGGAGGCTGCCTGGGCCAACAGGAAAGACAAAGACTGCAATGCTGTGAAGTGACCAGGTTCCCACGACTTCACATGCTGGGGAATATCCAGGGATGGAGTGAAGAAGGAGATGTGGCCCTCTGAGCAGGAAGATAAGGAGGTGGTGGGCCAGCACTATGAGGATCCCAGAGATCTGGGCTATACATTCCTAGTACAGGGCTCAAAGGCTTTCTGAACACGGAGAATGACTAGGAATGGACACAAAAATGCCTTTCCTATGTCAAAAACAGAAAAAGTCATAGAACAGAAAAGAATATTCTTTGTGAAACACATTGTGCTGACATTTCCATCAGAAAGAGCACGTCTGACTTAGAGCTGGTGCAGAGGAGCCTCCAGAGAGAAAAGCAGTGTGGCTCCTGTGAGCATTACCAAGGCCGGCCAGGGTTCACCTGGGACTGGGTAGAGCTGCTTCCCCGCCCCTGGGTGTGGCTATGCAAACATGGGCCCACCTGCCCTCTTTTAAAGAAAGTGCTCAAGCAAGATTCTCTCCCTTTCTCTTCTGCTTCTCCTGCATCCCTGCTTCCCAGTTAATAAACTCTAGTGTGGTACTCCTGGTGTTGAGACTTTAATCCTAACATGAGGCTCCCCTTTACCTTTATAAATGGCATTTTCCCATGTGTCGCATGTGTCTCTTCTCTATCCAGAGGCAGTGCAGTCCTTTATCCCCACCCCACACAGACCTCCCCCCTCCTCCTCCTAACAATTACACCTGCAGGGCCATTTGCTGCTCTTTTTCTGCCCTAGTCAGAAAGCGGCCACTTTAACTGTTCTTTCCCCCTTAATAAAGGATCTGTTTGTGAAAACAGGTGTTTGGGTGCGGCTTGTGCCTAATCTGGGGTCCAGAAGGAAGCCCCCACTGTTCGAGGATCTCCAAAAGACATGGTCATCACACTGGCGGGGAACTCTAGTACCCTTTACCCCACAGAGGATACAACGAAGACAAGAAGCTGTAAACTTACGTTTTAGCCGTAAGCCTGCATTTCCTAACAAGTTAAAATCCAAGCAGCTTTCCCCATGCAGCTATCTAGATGCTCACTGGAGCACAGAGGAGGGCTATGCTAACAGGCTACTTCTTCAGACATACCGCAGCAGCTCAGCCCAGGGCTGAGCCTGCCTACCTACCGCTATTCCAGCTAGTTTGATAACTCTTTTCTAATGTATAATTTTTTATTTTACATATTAACCACAGTTTCTTTTCCCATCCCTTCTCCCACTGCTCACCCCCCATAGCTTCCTCACACCCCACCACCTATCCCCTCCTCCAAAAGGGTAAGGTCTCCCATAGTGTACACTCAGTTGAGGCCGGACCAAGGCTCTCCTCACTGCATTAAGGCTGTGCAAGGTGTCCACTTATGGGTAATGAGCTCCAAAAAGCCAGCTCATGTACCAGGGATAGATCCTGATCCCACTGCCAGGGGCCCCTCAAACAGACCAAGTTTCAGAATTGTCTCTTGCATGCAGAGGGCCTAGTTCAGTCCCCCCATTCAGGCTGCACAGTTGTCAGTCTAAAGTTTGTGAGTTCCCATGAGCTGGGTTTAGTTGTCTCTGTAGATTTCTCCATCATCATCTGGACCCCAGCCTCACCCCGCCTGTATATGGGGTTAGGAAGAAATCTAGTGCCAGGAGGACCCCAGTTTAGACTACTAGCAATAGTGAAGAGGGTGCCTGAACTGACCTTCCCCTGTAATCAGATTGGGGAATACTGACATCAGAGAGCCTTCACCCAGCAACTGATGGAAGCAGATGCAGAGATCCACAGCCACACACCAGTGGAAGAGAGGGAGGAGGGACTGTATCAGCAGCAGTGGGGGGGCAGGGGTGGTCAAGATTTTTGATAGCACTGTCATCCTTACTCTGACCACTAATAACAGGGTCCATTGTACATGGGATACTAACCTTGTCAGGGATGGATTCCAAACAGTATGTGGCTATATATGTTAGCCCCTGCACACTCATATGTGCCTACATGTACATACACACACACACACACACACACACACACACACACACACACACACCCCTACCTTTCTAACAATGTAGAGACTCAAGAAGTATTGACCCCAAACACTAAACAAAGCTGCTAATATGCTGCTCTGGCTTTTCTGGGCGGTTGACTATAGGCTTCATCACTTATCAGCAAATAATTCATATTTCCCCTATGGTAAAATTGAAGATGTCCCAGAATCAAAGACAAATAGCTAAGATAAAGGTCTGTTTGCTTAGGTGAAAATTTAGGGAACTAAGTCTTGTATACGTGGCTGGCTGGCCAACAGACTGCCAAGGTCAAAGTTCCTGGCTGTTGTATAACATTTCCCTCCAGGAGAAAGCTTCTTAGGCAGAAAGGTAAACAATTCAAAACAGCTTCAGGAAGTCCCTGAAACTGACTATATTCTCTAGCCCCTCCCTGCCTAAACAAGCACTAAAAGTCAAGTCCCCTCAGAAAACAGAAAAGTGAGCTGCAAAGAAAACTCTCAGCCAGGGAAAGCTGCAGAGACAGCTCTCAGACTAGATCACCTGCCTGGAATTAGATGAAACCAACTGAGCTGACTGACTAGACAAGTTTTAGATAAACTGAAGCACCCAAAAGGTCACTTTTTAACCTGGGGAGCTGCCTCCAAGCTGTGCAGTGTGCTCCAGGCTCCCAGGTTCTGGTGATGCAGTTGTTTGAGTCATCTCTGTTCTCATAAGTAACACCAATAAAACTCACTGGTTCACCAAGTTAGACTTGGTGGTGTCTGTCATGGGTCCCTATCCAGGATAAGTAGATGTATGTGTTGCATCTCCCCAGTAAGTTTTTTAACACAACAGTTCTCCATGCCCAAGGCCTTCACCACAAACTCCCCATTGGAGCAGACCCTGGCATTGTACCAATTAGTGGTTGAGTCATATTTGAGATCTCAGGGTTTGGTTTGTACTGTTAGAAAAAGACAGTCTAAGACAAGGGCAATCTGCTAGAGTCTTACAGGAGGAGACAATGGAAAATGAAGAAAACGAGTCTGATAATGTAGAACAGTAATGTGAAAACACTGGGAATTCTTTCCCATTTTCTTAATCTTGATATTATAATTTGCCAACTGATCTAAATCCGTTGACATCCATCCCCTAGGGTAAAGAGGCACACAGCACCACTTGTCAGGTATTGAACCTTTAGTCAGCAGTTACCTCAACCACCTTTGTAAATGTAAGAGATGTCCCTTCCTCATCACCTCACCAAACAGTATCCTCTTTACTCCTAGTCCTCTCCAGCAGCAAGAACCCTCAGTGGGAGACACATCAGCAAGCAGCACACAGCCTCCTATCACAACTGAATTCTACAGTGTTCCAGACCTCATATCACAACAAACACAAACAAGCCTACATCTCTAAGTGGGGAAGGAGAGATAGAGTGTAGGAGAAGAAAAAAAATGGTGGTGGTTATTCTCTAGGGTTTAGCAACAGTATGTGCCTGCACGGAAGACTGTAGGGAAGAAGGTAACCATGTTCCTTCAAGAACTAGCTGAATGACAGGTGGGTCTTAAGAAATACTCTCATATCTGTTTTCCTTTTCAGCAATGAGCATTCTTAGCTCCCAGTAAAGGGTTTATTCCCTGTGTTGGCCGCTTCTTCCACCTTTGAACAGTGATGAGAGCACGCTTTCCTGCAAGGAGGTCTGTTCCCATCACACACTGGAAGGGTTGACATGAGCAAATCTGCCCAGGTTCCTGTGCCATCTACCATTCCGGGCTAACATGATAAACATGCTTTTTCTTCCACCCTCATGCATGTCCTGTTGCCAGCACATGCACAGAATGGGCTCTATGTTACCAGTTAGAGTAAACCATAGCATCTCTGTGGGCTAGCCTGGACCCCTGATTTGACATTTGTTTAATCTCGAATACATCACAAGAACATGTGTGCTTGGTTAAGGCTGCTTTAGACAACACACCTAGGAAGGAAAGCAGCTGCCAGTAAGAGCCAGCCAGGCTCCTTCTGGGTTCTGGCTTCCTCACTGAAACCTAGGATCCCTTCAGCATGAACCACATCTATGGAGTATTCACAGTTTAAGTTTTCCATATGCACATCAGACTTTCAATAGGCCTGTCTCCACAGGACACAGAGCAGCTAATTACATTCTCATTAAAAACTACTTCCGGGCTGGAGAGATGGCTCAGCGGTTAAGAGCACCATCTGCTCTTCCAGAGGACCAGGGTTCGTTTCCCAGCACCCACATGGCAGCTAACAACTGTCTGTAGTTCCAGTTCCAGGCAAACACCAAGACAAATAAATAAATAATAAATAAATAAAGTTTTAAAAAAAAAAAAAAACAAAAAAAACTACTTCCATTCTTTGAACCACATCCACAAATGACTAAAGCAATGCACATATGACCTATATCATGGTTAAGGGATGGGATCTGCTATGGCTTTACCCTCTGAAATTCATGTTTGAAACAATCTTCACCACTGCTGACTTGTATAACTGGAAAAATTGGAAAAATCAGAATCCCCCTTTCTTTGATAATGCCAAAGACCTTATTAACCTGTTAGAGTTCGTTATGTTTACTCATCAGCCTACATAGGACAACTGCCAGCGGCATCTCCAGATCCTTTACACACAGCAGAGGAAAAGGAACATATTATCGCCAGGGCTCAAAAGATGGTTCCAGGTGATGATAGCCATTCCACGGCTAACCAAGCCAAGATTGATGCAGGCTCCTCCTTGACCCACCCATAATTCAATTTCAATTTACCAGAAGGTAGAAGTGCCTCAAGGTCTACAGCCAGGTTCTAATGAGGGGTATCTGGGTGACTTCAAAGTGCCCAATTAATGTTTAATATAGTTAAAATTTATAATGTTCAGCAAGAGGCTAATGAAAAAATATCAGCCTACCTTGAGAGATTTAATAGAAGCTTTCAGGACTTACTCTCCCATGAACCCCAAGGCAGCTGAGCGTAAGTCAGTAGTAATCCTAGTTTTCATCAACCAAGCAGCACCAGGTATTAGGAAGAAGCTCCAAAAGATAGATGGTTTAGCCAGGAATTCGATAAATGACTTGATGGAGGTAGCAAATAAGGTATATAATATAATGCACTAAAGCTGTGCCTTCCTTCATGTACCCATGCAGGAACGTACAAGTGTTATAAAGGTCTGAGAATGTGAAAACTTCAGTAAGCACTGAAGATAACTTAATTCTGAGGATCTAAGAAAATGTTGTCTGAGGACAACATCTGCATGAAAGCTTAAGCAAGTTTGATGATGTAAGATAAGACATGTACATGAAAGTTCTAAAGGTGTAAGGAAGTGACTTAGGATGAATAGAAAGACTCCTGAAGACTGGCAAGATTGAGAATGGAGGAAAAGGAAAGGTAGGAGATAGTTAGGGCAACAGAAGGGGTAAAATGGTCACAGAGCTAGAGAGTGAAGATGAAATACAGCCTCCTAACGGGCTTCGAATGCTGCTGCCAGGGCCAGCCTCAGATCAAAAGTGAAAACAACTCCGTTGCCTGGCACGAGAGCAAGATAAGGTGTCCCGGGGAAGCAGTAGGCCAAAGCTGCAAAAAGGCCAATGCACCTATTACAAGGAGATTAGACACTGGCCCGGGGAATGCCCCAGAAAGGGGAGCTGGAAGAAACCCCATCACTTGCTGGTGGCAGAAGAAGGGGAGAAAGTGACTGAAGAGGGTAAGGTTTAGAACCCCTCCTCAAACTTAGGGTAATTCTATGCTTGGAAGGGGAAAATGTCTAGTTTATGGCTGATATGGGTACCCAACATTCATTTCTGAAGGCCCCCCTGGGACCTACTTCAAAGGAAAAAAATGGGTAGAGGGGGCTACAGGCATGGACAAATTCCACTCATGGACTCCCCAAAGACATAGACATTGGGATGGAAAGGGTATCCCACTCTTCCCTGATCATGCCTAACTGCATACCCCCTTTGTGGGGAGACCTCTTTGCTGGTCAAAGATGCAGACAAACTCACCCTAGGGCAAGGACTGACTGTGGCCACACCTCATGAGATAGAAGGAATTCTCAAACAGCTTCCCAAGCTACAATTCCCTACAGGCAGAGAGCAAATCAGCTCAGTCCAGATAGCTCAAACCAGTATCCCAGATCTGCAACTAGGCAGTCTTGGAATTCCCCTAAACCCCTTGAGCCAATCCCAGGTTTGTAGCTGGGCAGTGTCGGGATTTCCCAGGACCCCTCCCTCCCCACACACACCTTAGAGAGCTCCTCTAAATCCCTTCCCGATGCTGCTGTGCCAGTTGGACTCAGAAAAATTTGAGTTGACTCGTATTAAAGACATTTTTAGCACTGGATTTGGACTTTGGGTGCAACAGAACCTATGGCACTTAGCAGTGGTCCATGCAAGTCACAGTCATAAGCAGAGCCACATATGCTAAGCCACAGCCTGAAGACACAGCCTAAAACAGCCTGAAGACAGCTGGAGATAGCATCAAAGTATAAGCTGCTAGCAGGAACAACATTAACCACACATAACTATGTCTCTGACTTTTCATACCCCCAGTAGTGGATGTTAAAAAGGACACGGCCCAATTTCCCTAACAAACAATCTGCAAAGAAATGAGCAACCTGGAAGACACACTCATGGCACAAAAGGATGACAAAATATAGAAACTTATCCCAACAAAGGATTTTAAAACTATTTGGAGACAAATGGAAGCTAAAATGCTGTCAAGGTGTCCGAGCAAATGAAAAAAAAAAAAATGCCTTTGGTGAAGTCCTGGGTGAGAACAAGAAGAAAATGGCTCCTCTGGGGTCAGCCCTAAGCCAGTGTAAGGCAGAAGTAACCAGAGCAGTGAGTGGAGATGGGCTGGCTGAGGGCGGTCATCACAGCTAGATGACAAGTCAGGACAGATTTACTATTATTGTCTATTTTGTGGCCAATTAGAAACATCCATAATGGCAAGTTTCTTAAAAAAGAACCAGAACAAGTCTGTTCTGAGATTTCAGAAACTCTCATCAAGGTATTATTTACACATTTATTATGTTAAAAAAAATTCAGCAGGAAATGGCATACAAATGGTTTGAGGTGTCAGTGTCCGCAGGCCAGCATATGGCAGGTATCTCCAAGACCCCTGCAACCAACCCACTCTCCTTCCACTCCCAAAAAACACAACGCTCTGGGACAGCAGGCATGGAAGTAACTCCTGAATGGCCACTAGGAGGCAGGTTTGCACACACTAAGAAAGGACCAGTCAATGTTCTTTTGGAATAAATAGGGATGGTGACGGGGTCACACACTTTACTTAGGGATTTGAAGACTGAAAACTTTTCCAAGCTATGAAGTTTTTTTTTTTTTAAAAAAAAAAAGTTCAAGGAGTAGGTCAATATGTTAGTATACTAATACTTGTGTATGAACATCAAGAAATGGATGGGTGTGTGTGCTAAGTGTTTGTATGTACACAAATGGACATACAGACCACTACTGTGTCATTTACAGTCATGCCTGAGAAAGGGACCTAGAAAAAAGATCCATTTTTATTGTACTGTTTTTCTGTCACTGGGTTTGAATTATTTAACTAAGAAATTTAACTTGTTTTTGAAATTTAAACACTATATGCTTCAAGAAGAAAACATATGTCAGCCCAAGTTAGCCAATGTAAAGCGTCAGCACATCCCTATCCACTTATTTTTCTTACTTAAACATTTACAGTATAATACTTAAATAATAATAATAAAATCACATGGAATCACACAGACACTGTTCCTTTGGGGTTTTAAAGAATAGCTCCATTTATTACCATTCCAATTAAAGTAAGTGCTAACTTAAAAAACAAGATGGCATTAGAAACATCCCTACTAAAGACCCCTCATCAGTGGAAAACCTTTCCCAGGAATCCAAAGGTTGCACCACACAGAAACACTGTCTGCAACTTCAGTGACCGCAACGGAAACCTACAAAGACCCCATCAAGGCTAAGATTTTCCAACACAGACCTAAGAGACAATGTCATCACTCTTTTCAATGAGATTTTATTTATTTATTTAGGATTTTTAAGACAAGGACTCACTATGTAGCCCTGGCTGGCTTAAAACTTGATATGTAGACCAAGCTGGCCTTGAACTCACAGAGATCCACCTGCATCTGTCTCCCATGTGTTGAGATTAAAGGTGTAAGCCTCCATACTCTGCTTGAGTGAGGTTTTAAAGATACATTTTCTCCAGTTCAATAAAATATTAGGGTTTTTGCTTGTTTTCGCCTTTCTTGGTTATAAAATTCCTCCCTGTATATAACTCTTATTAACACAAACTATTTTTTGGCTATATGAAAGCAGAAACTGAAATACATAAACTGTTTCTTTGTAGCACAGCATCCTACCCATATTGTGACCCCATATAGACTGGGCAAAAACAGACATGACAAAAGACATCACTCAGGACCTGCAGCTACCCTTAGCCTCAGAGCTTATAATACACAAAGCTTGAGCCAGGCAGCAACTTCCTTTCAGGACCTAGGTTCTAATACAAAAGAAACAACCTTCACTAAACAAAACAGCTTTCTGTATGAGCACTTACAATATATAGTATGACAGGTAATGTTCACTGCCAGCCAGACTGTAGTAAGAAGCACTCATATCAGTCGGGAATGCTTCACAATTCCAGATCTGTCTGTGAGGATATTTCCAGAGTTGACTGGAATGTGTGACAGAACTGAGGGAATACTGTCCCTGAATGTGATGGCACCATTCACTAGACAAGAGTCATCCATGGAATAAAGTGGAAGGAGGAGGAGGAAGTGTGTCACCACAGGCCATGCTGCCTCCTCTCCACTATGCAGAGACAATTCTCCTCATCCATGGCCCTGGCCAGGATGCTGTCTCACCACAGAACCTGAAAGAAAGAATCCAAGGACTGTGAACTGAAGCTGCCAAAACCAGGAATCTTAATAAATCCATCCTCTTTTACATAGCTTTTGTCATTTTGTTTAGAGACCTGGAGCTCACTAACATGTAGCATACAATGTTCAGTGACAATCTCTAGAATGTCGAAGAAAAATGTTGAAGAGAAGCTTGCAGGGTGCACAGCCCACTTGTAACTCACTCCTGTTGACAGGAGAGCCCTCCCATTAGGTCCATGACCCAAAAGACCCAAACCCTGTCTGCATTTCTCCACCTGCTAGTGCAGGGGCCTTGCCAGTGTCAGTAGTTAGTTCTTAGCAGAGAAAAACAGTACTAGCCCTGCAGAACTCAGTATCTACTTGTTTGGAACTTGGACAATGATACAATGTGGTGACATAAGTGGATCAAACCCCTATATTATTCATAAACTTGGGGCAAATGTTTTTTAAAGTAGAAAATGACCAAGGTCAGGGGAAAAACAAACAAACCAACAGATAATACTTAATGATGAGAGGAAAAGCAAGAAAGATTACATGTAAATGTCCTCTTCCCAGAGGGTGAGTTCCAGCTGCAGAGAACACAGTTGAAGCAAAGAACAAGTCTTTACAGCCTGAGTAAGAGCCAGAGCCTGGTAAATGGTGAGGAAGAGATGGCAGGCAAAAGGCCCAGAAGAACCAGAATCCATAAATGCAGCCTTGTATCCTTGGCTGTCATCTAAATTACTTTCATGGAGGGTAGACTCTGAGGAGCCAGGCAAACACGGCAACTCAGGGCTGACAGAAAATTCCAGAGCAAATTCAAGATAACCTTCCAAGCAGCCCACCCTAGTCCACAGTGTGTGGCTCTAGAGCAGTGGTTCTCAACCTACGGGCTGAACCTATGTCAAATGAACCTTTCACAGGGCTCACCTAAGACCACCAGACAACACAGAAGTTTGATTACCACTGCTCTAGAGTGATCTGAAGTCAGAGTGACAGTCTGGAGACTGTACACACAGCTCTCTAGTCCCTAGAAACTGTCTGTCATGTGAACCATGGCAATGAAGCACATGAAAGGAGAAAGCAGGAAAAGAGATGTGGAGATGATCAAAATGCCCTAGAGAAACTGGGAGAAGGAAATACTGGCTAAATTTTCTCCAATTTTGATTGACAACATCTTGGATGGATCCCAAAAAGGACGGCAAAGAACACTACAAATGGTCATATCAAGCAAAACAGGATATAAGGAACATGGTGGGGGTGCCAGGTAGGTAACATACCTACTATACTAGCATGAATTTGGGGCCTGACCACCACATAAAACAGACTGGCAGCAGTTGCCTATAGCTCCTGTATTGTGGGTCAGAGACAGACTGGCCCAGAGGATCACTGGCCAGCCAACAGACAAAGACACACATGCACATGCAAATGGGTGGTGGGGGGAGGTCACCACAGAATTTCAAAAGACTAAAGCAGTGGTTCTTAACCCTGTTAATATTATGACTCTTGAACACAGTTCCTCATGTTGTGGTGACCCCCAGTTATAAAATTATTTTCACTGATACTTCTTATCCATAATTTTGCTACTGTTACAATCATAATGTAAATATCTGTGTTCTAGATAGTCTGAGGTGACCCCCATGAAAGGGTCATTCAATACTCCAGGGCTTGTGACCCACAGGTTGAGAACAATAAACTAAAGGGTTTTTGTTTGTTTAAAGTCAAATTCTATACCTTTTGGGCCAGAAAAAATGGTAACGTCACAAGAATGCAAGTGAAGAGAATTGCCTATCAGTGTTAAAAGTATTTCTAGACGAGGCTGGTCCATGTGAAGAGAAAACAAAGGGCAGCAGACAGGCACATGAACTTGTGGCAAGGACAGTATCTTTGCTCTCTAGATAGAATATAACCTATGGCTGTTCACTACAGTCTGCTTATTATGTTTAAAATATAAACAGGAAAGGGGGAAAAACATATGAAACATAAATTTTATGAGGCTCACAAAGGCTAAAGTACTTAGCATCTGCTCATCTGCTCTTTCTAAGATGTTTACAACCTTCATAACAATACAATGGAGGGAAAGTAAATAGAATTATTTGTGAGTGAGTGTGTGTATACGCACATGAGGATATGTGTGTTATTCATGCACATATGTGTAGGCTAGAGGACAGCCTGAAGAGAGAGGCCATGAGGCAATATCATTCCCAGAATGCTGTCTGCCTTTATTTCCCTCCTTTTTTGAGAGGGCCTTTCACTGACCTGGCACTCCCTCTGCCTCCCAGGCACTGGGACTGCAGTCTCTCCTCACCCTCTAGCTTTCTTTTGTTTGATGTAGAGGACCACTTCACCCTGCTGGCTTTCTTTTGTTTGCATATACATAGAGGACCAACTTCAGGTCCTCTGTTGCCTCAAGTATGTTCCCAACCTCCTACTTTTCTTCAAGAGGTAACTGACAGCCTCAAGCCAGAAATAGCAATGCATTTATAAATAAAGTACAAGATAGGATGTTAGTTCTCCTAAAGTGCCCGCAAGCCCAGGGCTAGCCTATAACCAGCAAGCTTTCCAATCCTGAATCTTAGTGTCACTGAGTTATTTCATGCTACTTCATGAATTCACTGACCAATACTGCCTGATATAAAATGATAGCACCTGCTGTCTAATACACATTACAGAGAGTAAGTCAGTTATCAGCCATGGAACTTTCTAGAAAACATCAAAACATCTTCTTTGCTATAAGTACTTCCCTGTTCATTCTTCCTGTTGGACACAGCAGCATGCCATGGCTGATGGAGAGTTCAGCAGAGGCCTCTTCAATAGAATAGGGGAGGCTGAGCAGCTCGAGAGGACATGGCATTTGAGAAGCATACAGCTCCAGCAGGAAAGAAGACTGAGGAAGGAGAAGAGGGTCTTGGGAACAGGAAGCACAGCATGCAGGATTCAGGCCAGAGGCTAAGGACTAAGGCTGCCCCACCTACAAGCTCTGAAGGGAGGTGGCCTGTTCCCAGCACTGCAGTTTTGAAAGGCACAATATTTACACACAGGAGAAAACATAACTGTGCTTCTGCTTTCTCTAATTTGGTTTCAGTTACCTAATATTAGAAGGACTATTCCAGAATTAATTCCCAAGTTGTAAATAACTTTATTACAGTACATTGTTATGATTATTCTATTTTAGTAATAATTATAACTTCCTACTTCTCTAATTTACAATTTAAAGCTTTCTATAGGTAGTGTACATACAGGAACCAACAGGATAGAGGAGATTCTCAACTACCTTTTAGGCATCCAATTAGGATTTGGGGATGTCATGCACTATGCATAGTGAAGAGAAGGGCTGGGGTCAACTATACGCATTTGAAATCAATAGGTCAACAACTTACTAGAAAATAAATTTTAAAAAATCGCAAAGGTTCTATTAAGTGTGTAAAGTCAAGCACACACGTGACAATGAGCCTAGAATGTAAGACAAGAGGATGGATCTTATTGCAGGGAAAATGTCAGAATGAAAACTGACATGAAATGTCATGCACAGCTCACAGTTGACTTCCGACTGGGAATTGAGAGTTACATTCCTCATTTATTTTAATGGATTCTAGTTTGTACTTTGTCATATTTTGTTACTATAGCAGTTGAAAGTTTTGTTATTTCAAATATGCATTCTATTTTAAATAGTACCTCTTATATTTTATTAAACTTTCATGTTTATAAATTATTTTTTTGTTATTTTTAAAATCACCAAGAAACTGAAAAGGTACTGACTAGATGGGGTGGGACTCAACAATCATCTAAAACCATGTAGGTTTTCATAAAGTCAAATTTCCTAAGTGGTCAGGTGACAATGTTTTCCTAGTTATGGCTTTTACATTCACTTTAACCTTAGAAGTGCAGGCATTTGAAAAGTGACATTTTTGTTTTTTAGTGCATATTTGATTCTGTCTCTTCTTCCCAGTTAGTGGAGTTTTAACTTCTAACAGCAAAGATATCCACATTTAGTCACTTCCTTTGTCACTGTGACAAATACATGAAGAAAAGCAGCCGTTGAGTACAAGGCTTTATTTTGGCTCAAAAATACAGTGCACCATGGTGGGAAGCATGGTGGGAAGCATGGTGGGAAGCATGGTGGGTAGCTTGGTGGCCGGGGTGTGAGGCAGCCAGTCACCTTGCAGCTGCAGTGAAGAAACAGAGAAGCAAATGAGGTGCTCAGCTCTCTCTCCTTCTTAGCCAGCCCTGGCGCCCAGACCACAGATTGATGCCACCTACACTTATAATAGGTAGGCCCACCTCAATTAGCCCCATCTAGCAAATCCCATATAGAAATGCCCACATTTGTTTCCATGGTGATTCTAAACCCCATCAAGTTAACAAGATTAGCCATCATAATACTATTATGAATATTGTAAGATATTCATTTAGTCAAAATATCGGTCAACATTCCAAGGTCAATTAAGAACTATGTTCATTTACTTCAACATAACTCAACTGGCATATTTTTCCAAATGATCACCCCCTCAACCATGAGAACTAGAAGAGAATGGGAAGCACTGCACATAGGTGGTAAACATGAGAAGACATCAAAACAATAGACTGGGTTACAGTCATCAACTACTGATATTACTTTTATATGAGGACCAGCGATCACAATCAGCCAAAACACTGTATCATTACAGAGCTCTCTAGACAGGGCTGACACCATGCTCAGGTACATTCCCACAATTCCTGAGACCTGGTGTCTGTTTTCCACGGTAGTCATTTCATTTTACTGAAAGGACCTACATCACACCGGGAGTTCCCAAGAACAGTTTCTCACCACTGTCCCCAGCTCCCCACTGGACATATGACCCTCGGCATGATCAATAATCCAGCCACTGACATCAGACAAATGGAGTGACACCATATTGTTCTACACAGTATATAGCTCTTCAAAAGCAGGAAAGAATTAGAATTTTGTAACAAGAAAGGCACACACTAAACAACAACAGAAATCCAAACTGAAAAAGTTTAAAATTAACTACAGAGTCCAAACAGTCCTTGCCACCCTCTCAGTGTGATAAATGAGCAAACAGCTGGACTTCCACAGTAGGCACAGGAGAAAGGTCACAGGGTTTCATTGTTTTCTTTGAAGGCTATAAATAGATCAAATGTTTATTTCTGATCACTAATTTTCTACAGTTGCCATAACTTCAAATGCAAACAATATTAGTTACTAAGTGATACACTTTACTAAAAAGAAAAAATTATTTTTAAAGCTTCAGAAACTTGGAGGTTTCAACCATGTGTTTTTAATACTAATGGTCAATCATTAAGTAAAGGGCCAGCTCTTTATTACTGGCCAGTCTCTGACAAAGCCTCTAAACTGGTTTTCAAATAAACAATATTTATAAAACATTATCACCACATCTGTCTATTAAAAGATATAAAGTCACATTTTAAGCAGAAAAAAAGTTCTGTGTATCTATTAACATCATCTTTTCAAGCCATTAGCCTAAATAATAACAGTTCATATATTTTGTATATGCATATGTATTAAATACAGATATGTGCTATATATAATATGGATACACCCTTGTTTGAAATGAAGCCAGCATCCTAATTGCTGTCCTATATACAAGTCTTCTGTATATCTCCACAGTTATCTTGACATAACAGCTCATGAAAAATTATGAGAGTGTTGAATGTTCTTAATGTATTTAAGTGTCTCTAAAAAAATATTTATGATAAAATTTGCAATCCATGAAAATTTCAGTCTAATCTCCCTAATCCAAGGAACTCCAAGGACTCATGTGCTTCGACAGTCATCACAGCCATGAAGAGGAGCTTTCCTGTGGTTCACAAAAGAACACACTTGGTCAACTCAGAGACACAAGTAACAGAAATTAGACTTGGAATTTCATATGCATGGACCTACCTCATCTAGCCAAACCCAAGATGGCTTACCAGCCATTTATCAGCTGTTCCCACTGATCTGGGAGACTAAGTGCATCTCAGAAGTCACAATAAGCACCTCATGAGGAAAATGCATTAGCAAATGTGCAGGCATGGGAAGCCATGGAGCTTAATGTTGGACAGCACAGGAAGGAAAGACTCCATGTTATTACTTTGGTAATAGTATAGCTGATAACTGGGAAATTTCTTAGATCTTCCCTGTGTGTTGTTCAATATCCTGTGCCTGTGGAGACCTGTCCTGACCCTCACTAGGTCCATGCACCGACAGTACCCATCTCCTCCTGCTATAGGTCTTTTACCACTCACTGAAGTCATCAACTCCATGGTGGGAACATATCCTGGTTCTGCACTCCAACTCACAGAAATGTCTGTTGACAATTCCAGAAGGGTATAAATGCCTTCCCTTCCCACACCTCACACAGAATTTCATCTACTCCACATCATGTGGTGTGATATTTAATTTTATGTAATTTGTCCATTATGACTTGTGGTCTTAGGTAGACCTTAAGTTCTCTACTTTTGTGTGGATCCTTTCTATCTTTGATTTTATTTGTCTGGATATGTTTTCAGTGTTGTTTTTCTCTTTATTTTGAGGTAGTGTCTCAAACATCCATCCCCCTGCCTCTGTATAAGAAAGTGAAAATGAACAAGCCCAGGGGAAAAGGTTTTGTTTTTAAGCCTCACAATGATGACTTAAAAACAAAATACTTATTTGAGTATTTTATATAGATGTATAAGAAGAAGAGGCTATGTCTATTTCATTTCCCAAGATCACAGTTAATCTACCACCTGGCAAATCAATACTTAATTTTAAACATGGCATTGAGCTGCAATACTCACAAAGGTCTGAGATATTCAGTACTTCCTAACATCCCAGCAAAATACTTGTGGATCTCAGGCAGCCTTTGCCAACAGTCTTCCCGCTAGTGCTGGTCAGTCCTGCAGACTGCTCAGTGTTCTCTATTCCTTGTCAGGAGGGCCACATCGTGGAAAACCCTGATCTTCTGGTCCTACCTCTAAAATGCCTCTAAGCCAGGCATCTTAGGTATCCTAGCCCACACCTCCTGATAGACTTCTGGGTGTTCCTGCTGTAGCTGTGCCCTGAGCTGCCCTCCTTGCAAGCCTCCTCCCTCACACCATTCTTGTGAAGCTTCATCTTCCAATCTCTGCCAGTGTCCTTGTCCCAGCCCACTGTCCTGTGATGCTACTGATCTGTGCTGCCTTATGCAACTCAACTTGTGGCTGTAGCTGGGAATGAGCCTGTCTCCTAGAGGGCATTCAGCAATGTCTGGAGACATTTTTATTTGCTACAACTGAGGGACATACCAGAGGTTGTAACTGGTATCCAAGAACAGGCCAGTATTTCTGTTCCGTATCCCACAAAATACAGGACAGCCTCCGGGAAAGGGACAGCCATCTCAAATGGCTGACTGTAAAGGACAAAGCCCTGCTAAAAATCAGTCAGTGAATGACAGCTGGACAGGTTTCTGTGACATTATCATATCATACTGTCTTTATTTTTATTTTTAACTGTTTTCAAATAAGGCAATAAAAATGTAGGGGATTAGTCTCTTAAATTTTACCACGTGAAACAACGCTTGCTAAGAGGAGCTAATCCTATGGAGGTTTCCCATCCAACAGGAGCACACTCATCACATGTGTTCACTGGCCCAAGTTTGAGAAAACTAAGCCATAAGGATGAAACCTCCTTCCCTCCCTCAGCAGACCATGGAGTCGCATAAGTAGAATGGGTACCTAAGCAAAAGGCTTTTCCTGCTGCAAATTTTCATCCACCTTTCTTTGTCTTTGTGACACTGGAGCAAACTCCAGTTTCCTTTTTGGTAAAATGGGAAAGAAGATAGTATCTATCCCACAACATTGCACAAGATTCAAAAAAACGTTAAGTACACTCAGAATAGTACTTAGCAAGTAGCTGGGTGTCATCAATGATGACCTACATAATAAAAACTCTATAATTTGTTATTTCTCATACTTCTCAGCTGAGAAAATAAATTTTAGTTAAATTTAATTTAATAGCTGTATCATGGAATTAAAATTAAGAAAATTAAAACCAACACTGTCAGCATCTACATATAATAATTTACAAATGCTTCCAACTTTTAGATAGCATATTTTAAACATAAGAAAATGCTTTAAGACACAGTCTCTCTCTCTCTCTCTCTCTCTCTCTCTCACACACACACACACACACACACACACATACACACACACACACACACACCTAGAACTTTCAAAGATGCCAAGGAAGACTGTCATCTAAAGAAGAATTGTACATATATAATCTTCAATATTTACTGAAGTTTCTGAGATACTTTAAGTTGAAATAATACTTTCCAAGTAAATAATACATTTTTACATTCTGCAAATCTTCCATTATAATCTATGTCTTTGGGCAAGAATGGGTATCAAAGAGCCTTGAACATGCTTAGCAAGTACCCCACTGTCAAGTTGTATCTCCAGATAGAGTGTGCAGTCGACTGTGACCAAATAACATGGGCTATCCTTGAACTCCTGGCTGTCCTGCTTCTGCCGACCGAGGAATACAGAGACACACACTACCTGTCCCTTACTCCTCCCCTTTCTTCCCTCCCCTGCCTTTCTATTTTTGGCAGAGTAAGTTATCACTGTTACTTGTAGCATGTGTTAACTAATCAGTTTATTTTCTCATCTACAACATTTTCAATTCTTTTATTATAAAGCAGAATCAATATTCAGCTTTCATTTACATTTTCTCTAACAACTAAAATTCAAATAAATGTCACTGACTTTGGTAAGCTTAACACATAATGTGTTTCCTCAAAAGTATAATTTTACTTAGAAATATTTTCTTAAATAGTACTCCAGAGTTTGGGTTAAAATTTCCAATCATGGGGGCTGGAGAGATGGCTCAGCGGTTAAGAGCACCGTCTGCTCTTCCAGAGGACCCGGGTTCGATTCCCAGCACCCATATGGCAGCTAACAACTGTCTGTAGTTCCAGTTCCAGGCAAACACCAAGGCAAATAAATAAATAAATAAATAAATAAATAAATAAATAAAATTTCCAATCATGAGACTGGAGAGATGGTTCAACAATACCACACATGGCCTACTGCTCCTATAGTTCCTAACATCCATACTGGGTGTCTACACAGTAGAGCTCGAGCTCCAGGCCATCTGACACTTCCAGCCTCCTCAGACACCACAATCCCACACACAAGCCTCCACAGAGACATACAGATAAATACATAACTAAAAATAAAATCTTTAAAAAATACCAATTCACAAGAAAACTAAAATTAATGCAGCTTCCTGTTCAACAGAGACAGGATCTTACATGAAAGCAACAGAAGCCATCGAGAACCTACTACCAACTCACACCACTAGTGATTTGTTTATTTGACATTAAATTATTCCCTCAAAAAGTATTCATAGCAATGATCAAAATTCATCTCGAGATGCAGTACATTCATCATCTGTCCTTCTGCATGCTCTGCAGATCATCTTGCCTTTGGCAATCACTCTTGCATTAGCGAGCTGCACTGCTCAAGACACCCATGTGTTAATAATTCCAGCTCCTAACCCATTCCTTTCTGGTTACCATTCAGCCTCCAATAGTCGATTTTTCTGAGTGTATGTATTATTTATACGCCTTGCTTAAAGATGTTAGCTAGATCTAAACAAGCCAGGTGATATTAACTAGTTTCTTACTATGAACAGTGTTCACATTTGGTTAACTGTTTAAACTCTTTATCAACTCAAATCAAGTGGAGAAAATCACATCGCAGGGTGGGAACACACAGCAACACAAAGCTTCTCCATTCACATAGAGAACCTCAGACAGTTGCACACACACATCACACCCAGGCGTATGTGCACAGTCACATTACCAGCCATGACAGGTCAGCCATCCTCATTATCTGTCTGCTGGCACACCTGAGCTCCCAGCCCCTTCACGTCACATTCAGAAGCAGCTCTGTTGCTCACTGGTTGGCAGGCTGCAGTCCTGGGAGTCCTCCCCCACTACCTCTCCATGGCAACGCAGCCACAGAGAAGCCAGTCCACCTCTTAGGCAAATGAAAGGAGGCCACAAATGTCAGCAGTCACAACAGCCGGCTTTCCCTCCAGACTTAATTTCCTTCTTAAAGTTACAGCTATGCATTCCTTGTTCTGTGTTCCAGGACATCTTTCTGAATTCCAGAAAATCAGAGTTAAAAGTCCATTTGTTTGACCACTTATATAACCTGACAGAAGATCCAAAGACAATTGTGATTTGCTGAGTCCCAATTCTCAATCCAGTATCTCAGCAAGACCCTAGATAAGAGGCCTTAAGAGTTTAGCTAGCCTGCAATTTGGTTACAGAGACAAAGGGCATTGACCATCCATTATAATGATCCCAAGCCAACCATATCCAATATACACTCCCTCCTTTAGAGAAATCAAATTATTTTTAATTGCTTTTTTGAAACAACTAGTCAATTATCTAGTCAGAATCCCACAGGAATCACAAACTGGTCAGAACCCCCACTTTAGCTTTTAACACTTCGAATTTATACTGTTTGAAGTTTATTTCCTGGATATATAGTTAAGAGGCAACACTGGTGCCCACTTTGTATGGCTACAGAGATCACAGTGGCAGGGGCCTCATCTACAGCATCATATTAATAACTGACAGGTTCGAATGGTCACATTAGAATATGTTTTACAATTGATTTGGAGCAAAAACTACAGTCTCAAGGAAGGAACTGGAAAGACTTGGGGGAAAAGACTATGTGCAAAATATATTTGTTAAAATTGTTTTAAATAAGTATATAATAAAAAGCCTATGTTTTAATCCATATATTATAACAAAATATCCATTTCTGTACACTGTTATTAAATGCTGGGTTGTTGCAAACATTACAACTGAAAAAGCATGAGGAAGTTCAAATAGTTGCTTTAATAACCTCTAAAAGGCTTATTTTCCTAAGAGAAAGCAAGTTGGAATAAATACATGGAAATTAATACAACAGAATAGTTAATACACACACATACACACACACACACACACACACACACACACACACACACACACACACACACACACACTTTTTTCAATTGTCCTATGAACGGGGCAACTTAAAACTTTATTTAGGGCCTGAAATGGCTCAGCAACTGAAGACACTGTCCACAAAGCCTGTGATCTGCATTCAACCCCTAGGGCTCACATGATAGAAGGAAGGAAAACACTGTTGTCTAACCACCCTCCCCCACAAGACACATTCTCTCTCTGCTAGGCACTATGGTGCTTGGTGACAGACAGGAGGGTGGGTTACTTGGAGTCCTGGAAGCTGTATCTCAAGGAGCTAAACCAGCCTGGCTTATTGGAGGAAACTGCCCTGCATGCATAGCCTGTAGTCACAGGCCTAGAGTACATGAATTATACAGCTTCTACCCAACAGCTTTATTTCTAGAATTCAATACCCCCAAACCAGGGTATTTGTTCAGATACTATCTTACAGGCTAGATTTTAAAGCTAAAATCTAGATTTTTATTCATTTTTAAAAACCTACCATCAGTTTCTCCCTTTAAGAAAACCTCAATGCTGTATCTTTTAAAAGAAATTTCAATACAAATGTGCCTTTTATATAGTAATAGATGTTGATAAATAAATTAACTAATTTTAAAAAAACCTACCATCAGAAATGCCCCCTCCAAAAAATCCTTTCTAAATGAGTGTTTCCTTTCTAAATGAAGATTTTACAACCTTCCTTTCTATTATAGAGTCAATAATTCTAGGATTTTATTTATGTTTCAACTTTAAAAGAAAGGGCTTTTGTTTTGCTTTGTTTTGTTTTTTGGTGATGGCCTTGGTATGCATCATACTGAACAGTTTTACCCCCAACATCCTCTGAGCCCCAAACATGTATCTCTCCTTCTCCACAACCTGATGTGTTTACTGTCTCCATAGGTTAGCTGTTCCAAAACGCCACATAGCTAGCTGGATTCATACAGTGAGTTGCCATTCTGAGTTGGCATCTTCCACTCAGCAATATGCATTCAAATTTCTTTTCATTTTTTTAACCTTGCAAATAAGGATTTGTTTTATTTTGATCCAATCTACCCTTCACTACCACCCTCCAAGTCTTGGTCCTTCCACTTCTACCTTCATGTCCTCTTTAAAAAGCACACGTGTGTGCATGCACGCATGCTCCTGTGTGTGTGTGTGTGTGTGTACAAATATATGGGGTCAAATTAATGTTCTGTGCAGGCATACAGGTATAGAGCTTTCCACTGTAGCATGGGCATAACACATTCCTGAAAACTGCTCCAAGGTTTAGTCTAGCTTCCCAGAATGATACTCCCAGTCTTCTTAACCTTATATACAGCTTCAACAATCAGATGCGTAACAAAATGCTCATTTATCCATGACTGCTCCACACTGCAGGACAAGGATGCAGGATCCCCATTTATATCTGTGTTCTACAGTGCAGGACAAGGATGCATGGTCCCATCCATCTCACACTGTGCTCCACAGTGCAGGACAAGGATGCATGGTCCCATCCATCTCACACTGTGCTCCACAGTGCAGAACAAGGATGCATGGTCCCATCCATCTCTCACTGTTCCCATTTACAAATGGTAGTGACTTAGAGGGTACTTGTCTTGTCTTGGGATTCTAGAGACCAGACACATTGATTTTGGTCATTCTGTTTACTTTTGATAACTTGTTTTGTAAGCACAGAAAGGTCTTGTGATCATCACAGTAAAATTTGCCTCAAATCTAGGATGCTGACAAATAATTTATACTTTAAAATTTAATACCTTAAAAAAATAAGTCCAGTACAGAAATCAAATATTCAAACAAAAGAATTGGTGTTTGATCGTTATACTACATGTTTAATTTACTTTTTATTTTATTTTTATTTTGTGTATGGATGCTTTGTTCATATGCATGTCAATGTCCCAAGTGCATGCAGTGCCTGTGGATGCCAGAAGAGGGTGTCAGATTTCCTAAGACCAGAGTTACAGATGGTCCTAGTGAGTCACCATGTGAGTGCTGGTAATAGAACCCAGGTCCTTCGGAAGAGTAGCCATTGCTCTTAACCTCTGAGCCATTTCTCCAGCCCTCCACACTACATGTTTGTGTGTGTATGTGTATTCCATGATGTATTTTTTGATTTGTGGCAACTCCTCAAATACAACACTCAGATTTTTCTACTATAACTAGAAACAGCAATCCCAGGACTTCTATGGCAGAGACAGGAGAGCAGTGAGTTCTAGACCTGCTGTGGCTATACACAGGGAGGTGCTAGCTACAAATAAGTAAAAAAATGAATAATTTAAGAAAGCGCATTCACAATGTTCAGAAAGACATACCCCATCAATCGATTTTACTATCAAAGCACTAATTTTCAGTGTGTGTGGGGGGGTCTATGTATGCACTGTATGTCTGTGGATGTGAGGCCAGAGATAACACACCTTCTCTATCACTCTTCATCTTGTCTTCTGAAACAGGCGCTCACCAAGTATCTACACTGACCGGCCAGTGAGCTTCAAGGATCAGCCTGACTGCCTACTCACCACAACTATCATTTTTGCATGGTTGCTATGTCCTTATGCATGTCAGACAGGAACTTTACCACCTGAGCCATCTCTCTAGCTCCAAAACAATTATTCTAATTGTAGGGTGTTTTTTTTCTTTTCTTTCCAGAATTGTCAATAGTTATCCCATAGCACACTGCGACTTTGGTTATCAGTGTTCACCATAAGTATGATTTTATAACTATATAATTATCAATTACTACAGTTTCCTAGGAGGCAACAAGTACTTCAGAAATTCCCCTCCTGACCTACATTGCAGCCCTAGCACAAACAAGATCATGGGAAAGAAGAACGAAGCAAGAAGATGGAGGCTAACAAGGATGGTGTTCAACTGGAGATGCATCCAGCACTGCAGTCCCTACCTAGAGTGCATAAGGCTCTGGGTTCCAGCCTCAGCTCTGCAAATAGACACATTCCTAAATTTGGTATTTAAGGTAGTAAATTTTTCTTGAAACTATCACAAGATCAAAATAAAAATGGAATGAAAATCTTGAATGAGGTTCATAAAGTGAATGTTCAGACTCTGTGGAAATTGATCTTGGGATCATGTGTGCATGCTCTACCACAGAATACCAATCCAGTCCCAAATGCTCAGTCTTCTAATGAAGAAGAAAAAATGTGTGGAATTTTTTTTAATCAAAAAATGTACTTCAGTTAATCATGCTTGTTAACTAGAAAAGGGGAGAGAGAGACAACAGTTCCACAGTGTCAAGTTGATACAATAGAAGCCATCTAATCACACAGCCAGTTAGAGTGGCCATGTGACAGCACAGTGCGGCCACTGT
Organism: Sigmodon hispidus; assembly: GCA_004025045.1. NCBI lineage: Eukaryota > Metazoa > Chordata > Mammalia > Rodentia > Cricetidae > Sigmodon > Sigmodon hispidus. Next base: position 85,952 of record PVIH01006373.1, read on the forward strand.
TGTGGTCACCAGAAATATTTGAGGAGCACTTAGAAATACTTACTGTACACATTTTACACATTTACATTCATACAAATATGTGTCAATGTTTATGTCTAGATGTACATAGAGCTACATGGACACACATACATGAAGTACAATCACAAGCAGTTACTTCTATATGATACTTTTATGAATAACTAAAATTCTTTCTGTATATGATCTTCAAATTCTTCTTCAAAGAACATAGGCTGGTGAACAGTATAATTTCTTCTGCATACAGCATAGCATTCTTCCTAAAGCATGAACCCTGGCATTAAGCTAGTTATTTACAAGGTCCTCAGGCAAATGATTGAACCAAGAATAACACCAAAGAATACTTCAAAATGCCACCAAAAGTGATAAAGTAAATTAATTCAGATTAGGCACTTTTTATACACTACTAAGAGCTAGGAGCAGTGAGTGCATAAAATCTATTAGCTTTCAAGTGTAGTTATCTCTACTTGAAACCGGGAAAGGCAAAATGACCCATTTTTCTGGTACTAACCACTGGATGCATTTGAGCATGGAGGTCAATGAAAATGTACACCTCTGTAATGTTATTGTTCTAGTGAGACTCTCGATCAGAGGAAAAGATAATATTGTTCTTAAACAGGCAACAAGCACAGTGCTGCTATCGAGATGTCCATTCGCACTGTGCTAAAGCTGGAAGCCTTTGCCACCAGCAGGGTTTCCCTCCACATTCCCATGGACTCTTCAGTTGGTCTCTTACAGGAGACAGGTGGCTTGGTCAGTGCTCAACAGTTGGTGGACTTGCTGGACTTCTCGTCCCATGCCCCTCTTTTCCTCCCTATTCCCATCTGTCTGCTGCTGCTGCTCTGACCTTTCACAAACCTGACGACAGGAAACCCAACTATCCAATGAGCTAGAAACTGGCATTTAAAATACAATTTTTTAAAAACGAGTACAATTTGGTGAGACAGAGTACAAACACACCTCTACACACAGCACGTTAGGAGACCAGTAACTGTCTACCTTGCCTCTCACACACTTTGTTCTGGAACACCAAATACTAGAGAATTAGGTCACTGCAGAAGCTGCCTGCCCTTCTCGCCTCAAAGGACACTGGGTTAAAGTCTTGTCATCTGTGGAAAGTAAACTGTGGAGTGGATAACGGAGTAATGGCTTGGTGGTTAAGAGCACAGATGCTCTTGCCAAAGACCAAGGTTGGATTCTAGAGCCCATGTCAGGTGGCTCAGAACCACCTGTGACTCCAGTTCACAGGCAGCTGATATCTCTGGCCTCCTTGCTCGAGCGTGTGTACACACACACACACACACAGAGTTAAGAATGAAATAAATCTCTAAAGCTGTGAAATACAAAAGCACTGTCCAGCTACAGAAAGTTACTGCTTTTCTAATAAGGAAAACTGTACTTAAAAAAAAAGAAAAAAAAATGTGGTGATGAGATCTTTACCCCATCACACAAGGTCACGATTTTCTGAGTCCAGGATCCAGGTCTTCTTGGGACAGTGTTCCCAGCCATTTTAGCACCAAAGGCTACAATACCACTGGCTGCTACTAGGGCAGAAATGGTCACCTACGGAGGACTCTACTGGAAGGAATCCCTTGTGCCGAGCATCCAAACTAGAAGAGGGAACAAGCTGAGGTGACCAGTACAGCCTGCATGGCAAGGTTGTGTGCACCAGGATAATGGGGGCTCATTTCAGGTACTAGGCAAACAAAGATATCTTAGGTTTGTTTTGAAAGGTGGTTCTGAT